>JASDQU010682089.1:38808-53331 GCA_032191745.1 Picea mariana
AGTAACAGAGAGAATCTCAAATGTCCGTCGTTTGGGGATGTGTGGCAGGTGATATACTACTTCGAAGGATAGCCACTTTGGAGAAAAGTGGAACAAGAACTCCCGAAGGCGAGAGTTCACCTAAGCCGTCGATCTCAGAGGACAGGTGTCAGGAGATCTGACCCTCCAGAAGGATTTCCCTTTGGAGGTTTTCATTTTTGAGTGCTTTGGAATTTGCCAAAGTGCAAAGTCCCAAAGTAAGCATGGTTCGTTGATCTTGAAATAAAATGGGGACCGCTGATTTCCATAAGCATACCCAAAATCCGTTGATTCGACAGTTCAAAATATTTATGGTTTCATCGGTTGAAAACGTCCAGAGCCTGAAGCTCTGAAGCATCGAAATAGGTGCTTGTTGCCTTGGCGTCTGGTCACAACTCGCAGTCGCATGCGATTTTATTCGAAGGGAAGAGGCTAGGCCAGGAATTCAAATCAGAAGGTTGAACGTCGAATCCCCCGGTAGCTTGTGAGTTAGTCGAGGACCAACTCCAGTTGTTAGATTGATTGGTGGATGGATTTCCGCCATAGAATTAGGAATGCTGGAAGTTCTGGCATATTGAAGAACTCAGTGAGAATCATATTGAGTCAGACCCACGTGGAAGCCCCATGGCCCCAACCAATGAACACTTGAGGAACTTGGGAGAGGTATGCATGCCAACTCTGAGCTCGGTTTTGAGAATGGAGACTGTGGCTGGAAAGCTCTGGATGAGTAGAATGGGATAGTGACCCCAAATGGAGGATTTGATTTCTTAAGAAGGACGAAATTTCGATGCCCCACCATGGGTGTGTTATAGTGGCATGGGATCAGAAGGTAGGTAGTTAATTTGTAAACAGTTCCAGGATTGCACTGAACCCACATGAAGTCTCTGGACAAGTCCAACACCAATTTCTCCTTATGCAGTGGAGCTTTGTATTCGATTTCCATGAGATATTGAAGAGTAATCGAGTCAGATATTGAAGAGTAACCAAGTCCCTGGCGAGAGAAGCAACCAGAGAAACATTAGAAGATGTTAAAAACATGGGGGAACTTAACAAGAGACACACAATAAGGATTTTCCAAACGGACGTGGGCTACACAATCGAAACCCAGTTCATGATGACGACTTTACAAGTAAAATGCAATAGAAATTTACAAGGGTGTCTTGACTTATATTAGTGTGTCCTTAGGAATCGGGTCCATAGAGCAACGATTGATTGTATTCAGATGGATGACTATGAGAATGAGGATGAGTCGACTCACACAGAGCTGTGAGCAAGTGAGCAATACGATGGGCGATCATGGAATCTGATTAAACCAACTCTAGGAAAAATATTTATAAAATGAAAGAATGCATCAATCTTTGAATCTGATCAGACCGAATCCAGGAAAAGTATTTATAAAATGAAAGAATGCATCAAATTAATAAGATAAGTGGATTCATTTTCCCAAATTTGAAAGGACTATTCTATTAATGAGATATGTATTTCACATGAGATTTGTATTTATAAAATGAAAGAATACATCAACTTATTAGATTTGTATTTATAAAATGAAAGAATGCATCAAATTAATAAGATAAGTGAATTTCTTTTCCCAAATTTGAAAGTAATAATTTACTTAGTTTTTAAGTAATTATTATTTTTAATAGTTATTGAAATTTCATTTTTTTATTGTTTAAATTATACATTAATGTATAGATAAATTCAACATCTTGAAAAGTTTATAATCTATCAAGAATAAGCAATCTCAATAATTGATATATACAATTTATCAATTGTTTTAAACTTTTTACAAATTTATGTATAAAATCTAAAAAAATTCAAAAATTTTAATAGTTGTTGAAACCTTAATTTTTTATTGTTTAAATTGTACTTTTAAATGTATAGATAAATCCAACATCATGAAAAGGTTCAAATTTTACTAAAAATATGCAATCTCAAACATTTATATATACAATTCATCAATTCTTTTAAATTTTTGACAAAGTGTTGTACAAAATGTAAAAAAATTCAAAAATTCTAATAGTTATTTCTAATAGTTTGAAACCTCGTAATTTTAAATGTATAAATGAATCCAACATCGTGAAAAGATTTTAATCTACTAAAAGCATGTGATTGATATATATAATTCATCACTTTTAAATTTTTGACAAATTTATGTATAAAACCTAACAAAATTCAAAAATTCTAATAATTTCAATTGTTTATTATTTAAATTGTACTTTTAAATACATAAATGAATCAAACTTTTTGAAAAACTTCTAATTTAATTTATTGAAAATATGCAATCTCCACAATTATTTTAAATTTTTAACAAATTTATATACAAAACCTTAAAAAATTCAAAAATTCTAATATTTAGAATACTCTCATGTGTGAAGCCGACGACATAAATGTGAATTCACTTCCTTTAAAATTTAAATAAACAATTTATTTCTTACTAAAATTCACAAAAGTTAATGTGACTTTCTCTTGTTAAAATAATATCTTTAAATTTATAAAAATTATGAAACCATAAATTATTTTGTAAGTCAGATATATTTCAATTTCATGCTTAAGTTTTTTTTTTAAATGATGTTAGTGTTTAAAAGTCATATAAAAATGAATCTTATTTTTTTTTATATAAATAGTTAACTCTTTTTAATAAATGTTATTAGTTAAAAGTTTTATTTTTTGTGTTTTATTTATTATTTAAATTTGAATAAAATTGTTGATTTTTCTTGTTTAAATTGTATTTTTAAATGTATAAATAAATTTAACCGGATGAAAAATCCCTGAAATTATACTTAAATAGATATATTCAACCCTTTACTACCAAATTTAACAAAATCAACCGATTAAAATATTAAAATAGAACTTTTAAACTACTTAATAAACACGTGGTTCAATTCAACATCGAACCCCTTTTGCCCTTTCAAAACCACTAATCCACTTGTAAAAAGCAAGCAGGTGGTGTCTTTTCAAAACTACTTCGCTTTAAATATGCATAAAGAGATATAATTTAAAATACTTTGAGTGGCGTCGATATGATTATGTATGATCTTATGATCTCTGAATCCACTCATACTCATTGATCTCATTCTCATCCATCCAGCTACGACCAGTTGTCGCTCCTGTTCTGGATTTGTTTTGATTTTTAAGCAGACACCAGTATCAGTCCATAAAGTGTGCTACCACAGAAAGTTATCTTTCCTTTTGCTGGTAAAGAAGTCATCATGAAATGGGATTTGCCCAGGTCCACTTGGCCGATCCTTATTGCTTCTCTCATGTTGAATTCCTGCATATTTTTAGCATCTTGTCATGTTGCTCTGGTTGCTCCGCTCACCAGGGATTCGGCTACTCTTCAATATGTCATGGAAATCGAATACAAGACTCCACTGCAGAAGGAGAAATTGGTGTTAGACTTGTCCGGAGACTTCATGTGGGTTCGGTGCAAGCCGAGGGCCGTTTACAAATCATCCACTTACCTTCCGATACCATGTCACACTCCCCTTTGCACCGCCTCCGGATCTGTGAATTTCGGATGTGGGCACTGTCTGTACGTACCGTCGGGTACAAGATGTGTTAACAATACGTGCACCGAAATCCTGACGAATTGGGTGACCGGAACACAGATATACGATGGAGAACTCTCTCAAGACGTGGTGGCGCTGTCAACAAGCGATGGTATAGGTCAGAAAGTTAAAGTCCCAGAGTTCGCTTTCGTCTGCGCTCCTCCTCCTCTTCTGCGAGGGCTGGCCAGAGGAGCAGCAGGAATTGTGGGAATGAATTGGGGTCCCCTCGCCCTACCCTTTCAGCTCTCCGTCGCCCTCGAATTCGACCGAAAATTCGCCCTGTGCCTTCCATCGGGCGATCAAACGACGGGATCCGTTTTCTTTGGCAGCCACTCCTTCGGCCCTGACAAGGCGAATATTATAAGGCTCAACTACACGTTTCTGGTGATTCCCATGTATCCGAGGGAATACTTCCTTGGAGTGAGCGGCATCGCAATCAACCAAAAGAAATTACCCATCGATTCCGATAGACTGAAGGTAAACGTAGTGGGAAGCGGCGGCACCACCATCAGTTCCGTGGTTCCCTACACTCGAGCTGCTACCCCAATCTACACAGCCATCGTCAACGCCTTTGTTAAGGAGGCGGCGGCCATGAACATCTCCCGCGTGGCCTCCGTAAAGCCTTTCGGTGCTTGCTTCGATGCCAATACTGTGAAATCGACTAAAGTCGGACCGGCGGTGCCTATCATTGAGCTGCTTCTTGATAACGAGTTCGTGTATTGGAGGATTTATGGAGGCAATTCCATGGTGCAAGCGATGGATGGAGTGATGTGCCTCGCATTCGTAGACGCCGGTGCGGATCCGTTCACCGCAATTGTGATCGGAAGTTACCAGCTGCAGGACAACCTTCTACTATTCGACATGATAGAGTTCAAGCTTTTCTTCAGCTCCTCATTGCTGGCCTTTAATACTAGTTGCTCCAATTTACACGCTCTGTAATTGCCTCTTAGTTATTGACATCTCTGCTTTTCAATTAACAACAATTCCGATGAGGTATGCCTTTCGGTATAAGAAAGTCGTGGTCGGAAGTATATGTCATATTTTCGGTACGAAGCATCTCTAATAATGCGAGTTGTTTCTATTTAGCTGTACATTTGTATCAGGAAGGATTTCTGTTTCGTGAACTTTCACCAGTTTTCAAAGAAAAATCCGGGAATCGCTATTTGAATGCATGCTTATGCATTGTAAGTCAATAGAATCAATATGATGAAGCTTCCCTGCATGCCTGAATATCAAAATCTTTTTGTGTCATGCAGTGATTTGAGGGTTGGCATTTCGTTAGGGTTGAAATATCAAGCCCCGGAGGTATTAAACCTAAAGTTAAACGGCCATGTGATATTTGAAGTGATATTTGAACGGATGTATGGCTGGTAATTGCATAATCTTTATTGTTTGAATTATTGAATTAAAAACATTAATTTTATATAATAAAAAAAACCTTATATGTCATTATTTTATTGGGGAATAGATTCTAAGTACTTAAACACGTAAGACATAATGCATTTATGACACAATGCATTCTTTTTTAAATGTTTATATAGGGTGAGGCCCTTAACAATTCTTACATCCTTAAATGTTTACTTAAGAGGTCACAACCTTAAATGTTTACTTAACATGCCTGTCACAATACATTTTTCTCCAATTTTTTGATACAATCTTGTATGCAGTTAATTTGGGCAATATTGTTGTCCACCAACACTACTGGTTCATTCATTGTTGCTTTCTCGCTGGTTCATTGGTTCGCTGCATGCTGCTTTTTGTTGTTTGCTTCAACTTTGAAAAGTTGAAGTCCTGCAGCTGCAATTGGACCTCTTGGTGCTTACTCACTAGTTTGTTGTTTGCTGTTTTCTCTTCTTTTCTTCAACTTTGCAAGGTTGAAGTCCTGCACCCACAGTTCGACCTGTTCTTGCACTTTGCAAGGTTGAAATCATCCACCCTTGTTTGCTTCAACTTTGCAAGGTTGCGGTCTTGCATCCGCAGTTGGACCTGTTGCTGCAGTTTGCAGGGTTGAGATTCTGCACCCACAATTGGACCTGCGATTATGTCGCTCACCATTCATGAGTAAGTTTCAGTACCATGGTTTCATTCCTATTCATTGTTTGTTGTTTACTATTTACAGTTTGCAGGTAGGAATGTTCAATACTAGGAGGTGCTGAAAATCAAAATAAATAAATAAAAAATCTAGAAATAATACCTGAGTGAAAATGCACTTACATAACATCCTTAAATGTGACTACTGGGATCAAAGAAATAGGAATGTGTTGCTATCCCCGAAAAGTGTTGAACAAGAAAGCTTGTCACCTTTGAAAAATGTTCGTGTAGATGGAAACTGCAGCTAGGTATATAAGGATTAAGTATGGTACGAAGTTAAGCAGGATGCAAGAAAATTCGACAACATTGTCAGTCCTTACCCATTTTTATCAGTGACATATTTCAGTAGGTTATAAAAATAAAGTTGCAAGACCTGAAATGCGAATCTTAGGTGGACGATGAAGATAAAAGGGCAAGTTAAATTCTTAGTGGGTAGTGGAGTTTGAACACTGGTTTCTTTGTAGATTATGGGATGTGGATCAATAGACTTGTGAGAAACAAGATGTGTAATCGCAGGATTAGGGGGATTATTAATAGGTTCAAGAAAATCAAGGGATCCTGGAGGATTAGGCTAAGGGTCCATAGGTTTTAACTAGTACAATACTATTCAATACCTCTTAAAACAATTGACAGGAATTTTTGTTGCATAGATCATACCTTACATCTTCACATACTCGGCTCTGGGATGGTGCTAGTTTACCCTCTTGTGCAGACATTGCAAGCTGCTCTGTCAATTGAGGGATGGTACTAAATCACCCTCTTGTGCATCCATTACAAGTCATTCTATTCACTGCCTGTGTTTACCAAAGGGCTAAACTGTAGGCGTAAAGGGTAGAAAAATGATTCTAGATCGGAGCCTAGTGACAAAGGTGTAAAGACAAATGACAATGCATAAGGTAACGAAGAGCTTCGGAAGATGACAAATGGCTTGTATATGTGGGTAGATTTGAGGACCTTATCTCTTGCGTGGATGAGACATGGTTAACTACATGTCAAGGTTTGCATCATGGTGGACACTTGGCATTGACGAGCTTTGGTTATTGTTTTTGTTTGATTAAATTAGTCTAGCTAGTTGTCTTTCAGAGTCCCACATGTACGATGGCCAACCTGCATTTATTGCATGTGTTCGTACTACTCCGGCCCATAATACTTCGAGAGTTGTACAAATTCTGCAATCGAAAACTCCAGAAGTGTCGAATAGTCGAAGTCCTGAAGTCCTTGATAAGGATGGTTGAAGTAATCTCAAGTTAATTAAAAGTAGGCACAAGTTAATGACTCCAAGAGAAAGTCACTCCGGGAAACTTTCACACTTCACATTTAAAACACTCCCAAGGTCTCGAATTGGCTCCATGTCTAAGTATGGTTAAAACAATTCCAAAATTTGGCAGAATGATAAATATTAAACAATCTAGAAATAATAACTGAGTGAAAATGCTCTTACAGAACATCCTTAAATGTGACTACTGATATCACAGAAACAAGAATTTATTACTATCCCCGAAAAGTGTTGAACAAGAAAGCTCGTCTCTTTTGCAAAATGTTCTTGTAGAAGAAAATTATAGCTAGGTATAGAAGGGCTAGGTATGGTGAAAAGTTAAGAAAGTTGCAAGAAAATTCGATATCATTGTCGGTCCTTATCCATCTTTATCAGTGATATATTTCGATAAGTTATAAAAAAAATGGTTGTAGGAGATGAAATGCAAATCCTGGGTGGAGGATGAACATAAAACATAAAACGATCCGAGTCCACACATTAGTTATTGTTTCTCCTTTGTTGGCAAATTAAATTCTTAGTGGGAAGTGGAGTTTGAACACTGGTTTCTTTGTAGATTATGGTATGGGGATCAGTAAACTTGTGAGAAACAAGATGTGTAATCGCGGGGTTAGGGGGATTATCAATAGGTTCGGGAAAATAAAGGGATCCTAGAGGATTAGGCTAAGGATCCATAGGTTTTAATCAATACAATGTCATTCAATACTTCTTAAAACAACTAACACGAATTTTTGTTGCATAGATTATACCTTACATCTTCACATACTTGGCGCTGGGATGGTGCTGGTTTACCCTCTTGTGCAGACATTACAATCCGCTCTGTCAACTAAAGGATGGTACTAAATCACCCTCTTGTGCAGCCATTGCAAGCTATTATGTTCACTTCCTGTGTCTACCAAAGGGATAAAATGTAGGCGTAAAGGGTAGAAAAACGATTCCATCTCGAAGCCGAGTGACAAAGGTGTAAAGATAGATGGAAGTGCGTAAGGTAACAAAGAGCTTAGGAATGTGACAAATGGCTTGTAGACGTGGGCAGATTTTAGGACCTTATATCTTGCGTACATAGTTTTTATTTGCGTAGATGAGACATGGTTAACCAGATGTCATGGTTTGCAACATGTTGGACACTTTGCACTGATGAGCTTTGGTTTTTTTTTTTGTTTGATTTAATTAGTCTAGCTAATTGTCTTTCGGGGTCCCACATACACGATGGCCAGCCTGCAATTATTGCACATGTCTGTACTACTCCGGGCCCGTACTGCTCTGGGAGTTGTACAAATTCTGCATTCGAAAACTCTAGAAGTGTCCAATAGCCGAAGTCCCAAAGTCCTTGATAAGGATGGTTAAAGTAATCTCAGGTTAATTAATAGTAGGTGCAAGTTAATGGTTCGAGGAGAAAGTCACTTCGGGAGACTTTTATGCTTCACAATTAAAAATTCTCGAAGTCTCGAATTGGAGCGATGTCTAAGTATGGTTAGAAGAATTCAAAAATTTAGCAAAATGATAAAACTTTAGCAGGGGCGCTAAAGTAGCAAGGTCACCCAGATCATTATTTGCAAAAGTGATCGATGTCCCATATTCATTTCGGAAATAAGAGGTGCCCAAACGTTAATCTCCTTGTTGTCTACACATTCGGTTATCTCTAGTGTCCTCAAACAATGCATAGGCATGTCAATGTTCGATACATAACCCACCTCTGTCACAACCATACTGACATACAAAAAATGAAATGGGATGTTCTCCTCATCTTTTTGTTCCTGAAACCATATGTTTAGTGCATTTTCCAGGCCATCCCCTTCAAATCACATATGCCCAATTTCATGTCCTAGACATCATACCATATCTCTTTGTAAAATGGCAGTGCACAGGGATTTGTCAGACGAATTTAGAGTTTTCATTGCAGAGTAAGCATCTACGAGGACCTTTCCATCCCTTCTTTGCAGATTATCATAGGGAAAGATTTTATTCTCTGAGGCAAACCACATATAGCTATTAGTTTTATGCTGGAATTTGGGTCTTCCAAAGCATCTTCCATCACCATTTCCACATCTAGACCTCGTCTTGTAGAAATGATTCTTTGTAACCTAAATGGACAGTTCACTGATCTGTCTCAGGATGAGTGCCCCAGTGCCCAATCTTAGAATATCTTCTTCATCTTGTAAGATAATTGAAACATCATAGAATATCTTCTTCATCTTGTAATATAATTGAAACCTTGAGAAGTTGTGCTATGTGTTGGTTCCATTCCTGTGGTAAAAGTCCATGAAGGCCTAATTCTTCCCCTTTTGTTTATCCCACAGACCATCTACGTGAGTGTTCTAAGTGGGAGACATCAACAAGTCGTTTTAGACTGTTTAGTGTTGATTTGTGAAGAGTGGGGATGAAATTAAATGATGAACACGATTTTAAATATATATACAATGACTACCGAAACACTTATAAGATGCACAACTAAAATAAGTTCAAAAATTATATGTCTTAAATACTTAGTCTTTGTACTAAGCAAGTTTATACTATTGTTTTATTTGCATTATCTCTTCTGTATGGTTGAGCACTAACTATTGCTTTGTTTGTTTGTCATATGATATAGCAACTACAAAGCACTAGATTTGAAACAAAAAAGGTTGAAGGATACATAGTAGAATTGGTATGCAGCTTCAAACTTATAGTTATCTTTTTTTTCTATTTGCATATTATCTAAACATAGCTAAGAAACATCTTGAAAATCACAACTTAAAATATGAAGCAAGTAATAGATGTTGACTATTATCAAATGGATACAAACTCCATTGTACATGACAACATCGATTGGGTATTGCATAGCAATGCCCTTTTCAGATTACATGCATTCTCGTTTACTGCGGGAGATTGCCTCTTCGATGCATTTCAAGTTCTATTGCACTTCTGTTATTCCTTGACCGAGCTGCACAATGGATTGATAGATCATTTCTTGGCTTGTTTAGAAAATGGCAATGTTGACCCATTAGAGTCATATCAATATGAATTGGCATCTGATTTTCTTTTCCAATTGCATGGAATACATGATGTCAATACATATCTTTCAAAGATGCGGTTGTCTGCATCTGCAACTTTGCCTCCACATGAGAGAGGACTTTGGGGAGATACATTTTGTATATGGTGGCTGGCCAAGTGGCTGAATATATCAATTGGAATTTGGTCATTAACAAGAAAAAGAAGATATCTACTATTCAACAAAACTCCATCTAGAGATCCATATTGCATCTAGTTCCATGATGCCAATCCTCTAAGTGGTCATTATGAACCACTAGTCTATAAAACATTATCCATATGAAATCTTGGAGGATTTGATATTTACTTGTCCCTTTTCTGCAAAGACCTTCAATCACATTCGAAACAAATTATGCATCATATACACTCTCATGGATTGCACATAGCAACAACTATTACATCTACTTGTGGAGATAGTCTATTCAATGCAATTTTCTATTTGATAGCAATAGATCTTGATGTGTACTGACTATGCCTTTACACTGTGCAATCCTTTTGCAATGCAATTATAGGTTGTAGTCAACAGACATTTAATTTCTTTCATCAACATCTTCTACCATATCTCATATAAAGTATGCCGACAATTGGAAGTTGGTAACAATATCTTGTAAACATGGCAATGCCATATGAGAAAGGAAATATAGAGGTTAGGACATTTTGTTTATAATGGATATATATCATATTTAGAGTAAATATCCAGGTCTGGTCAACCCTTTTAGACGATACTGTCCATTTTTACTGTATTGATTCAAACTAGGATCAAACAATTGACATCATATCTTCAAAAATAGATACGCCACAGATCCATTATCAACCTTTGATAAGAAATACTTCCAGTTCAAGATCCATTGTCCATGCTAACCAAATCACATCGAATCTACATAAGTGTTGCATATTGTCTAATCAGGATGAAACTCATCCCAATTGTCATCATGTCATAGAGAGCTTAAATAAAAAACATAGACCGACTTATCACAACTTGAAAAAGGTCATACGTGAAAGAAATAAATACAATGGTGCACTTCCTTCTATACCTCCGAATTGTACAACCGATCATCATGATGTGAAAGGGAGCTCGACCAAGAAACACAAACTCACATATCACAACCTAAAAAATGTTGTGCGTGCACAAAACGAGTGCATTTACACACTTCCTACTAAACACAAACATCACATGTCCAATGGCAATGAACATCAGTGTTTTAACCATCGAGATGGTGAGGAGGCAATGCTCATAACAAATGTTGATTCCACCTTCAACATGGCTTGTCAACAATTGAAACTAGTTTCGAGTGGAAACCATAAGTTAACCTACCACATGTTGAAAAAATAGATACGTGAGGGAAACAGGTGCAGCTACATATCCCACAATGGTCATGATACTGACCGAGAGGGAAAAATCACATATCGTAAACTAAATCCAACATCGTCCAATGCTAGCATTGAAAACCAACAAACACTTGCTATGCATCTTTGTCTAGGAAAGAGAGATGTAAAGCAGACCTATATGAAACAAATTAAAGACACTCCTTCCATTGCATGTGTGTTTTGCAAAGAATTGAATTTGCAAAAAATAATAAGTCTTTCACCCATGACTTACAAAAGGAATACATCAACTTGACACTAAATGATAGAACATTTTCCACTAGCAAAATTTGTCTTCCATGCAAACGATCACTTGAAAATGGAAAATTGCCACAATTTGCAACACCTGACATAATAAGATGTAACACACAACTACAAGATGTAAGTACACTTACAGAACTTGAAGAGAGACTTGTGTCTCTGCTAATTTCATTTGCACAAATAAGATCATGGGGCTATAAACAACCCCAAATGGGCTCAATGTGATCAATTATTAACGTGTTTGTTCAACTAGAGATTGTGCAAAAAGCGCTGCCAAAATTCATGAGCGAAACAATGACAATTGTTGTAGCTCTCAAAAGACATTTGCAGTAAAAGAATGCATACCAAAAATGTAGAGTGAGTGTACACATTATCATGAAAGCATTAAAATAATTATGTTCCAGGACCCTATACAAAGCACAAAACATTTGTATAAATGATAACTGGAACCATGTTCTTGAACAAGGAAATGACAACTCTGCACAAAATTTTGACACTACTAGTGAATTTGATATAAGTGATGAATCAGAGAATGAAAGACCTACTGAAAAATTGATACATGGATTCACTGACTCACAACGCATTCATGACTTGCAAGACAAGATTGTCAAAATTGCACCTGCTGAAGGGAAACATCCACTTGGAATATTCAAGGAAAAAATTGTTGAGGAAGAAACTTCCCAACATTGTTCTATGGAGATCCATGTGCCAATGACATCGCAGCATGATTCAACTACCAAAAAATAGTTCGATGGGAACTACTTTATTCAAGCGATGACTTCTCTTGTCACATAACAAATTTGTTTTTCAAAACAATGCGCCTAATAATTGAGAAAGTGCTCTCTTGCATGTGGGTGTGAATAAGAAAAGGCCATATACGAGGAAGAAATTTATTGGCCAGAGATTTCAAGTACAAAGAAAACCTAGAAAAAATCCTAAAATATGATATTGGATACATAGATTTCAAAAACATTTGCATCTTTCCTGACTACTTGCAACAAAACAAGAAAACTATATTTGCAATGATCTGACAATTGGGACCCCCAACATCTTTCATCACATTTACAAGTGTAGAGAATCATTGGGGTCCATTGGTGACTACATTGTCTACATTAGATAGGAACATGAAAAGGAAAAAACAAACTGATACATTGGAAAATGATGACATTGACTACCTCATAAGAAAAGACCTAGTGACATGTACTCGTTACTATAGACATAAAGTAAATGCTTTGAGGCAATTGATATTTCACGATGAAACGTTCTTCAAAAAAATATCAGACTACTATTTTGTGACTCAGTTCCAAAATAGAGAGAGTGAGCATGACCACGCACTGTTATGGATAGAGGGTGCACTAGTCTATGGAAATGACAACAACTCACAAATTGAGCAATTTCTGGACAAATACATAACATGCAACACAGGCCATTTGGATCCATAACTTGCCAAAGTTCATAGACATTACCATACAAGACGATGTAAAGAAAGAAAGAATTCACATTGCAGTTACAACTTCCTTGTGCCACCAATGAGAACAACAAGAATCATAGAACCAATTAGTTTAGAGGACAATGTTCTCATTGAGAAATCAAAATATTTGTTCGCATTTCTAGAAAAAATGAGACTTTGATAATTAATGAGCTTCAAAGACTTCTTGGAAGAACTAAATCTAATAGAAGATGAGTACATCCAAGTGATACAATCTACACTTAAACAACCAACAATTTTCCTTAAACGAAAACTTTCACATATTTGGAACAATTGTTTCTCCAAGGACATGCCAATTATGTGGAATGAAAATACAAATGCACAGTATGTCCTCAATGCATATGTTGCAGCATCATATTGTACCTCGTACATGACAAAGGTTGACAAATCTATGACAAGTGCATTCAGAAGAATACACAGAGAACATGAAAAAAGTCAAATTGATGCTATGCAAATGATAYGTACACTAGGAAATACATTACTTAATCTTCAACAAATGTCTTCTCAACAAGCGGTCCACATTGCACTTTCCCTACCTCTGAACTGTAGTTCAAGGAAATGTGTCTTCATAAACACATCTCCACTTGACACACACACACATTTGTGCTTAAACCACCATCTTTGCTAGAACAAGAGCCTGATAATTCAAAGGACGTGATATGTTTCTCTATTATTGATTACTACCTCCAGCGTCCACTTCCTATTAAGCATATCTACTTTGCAGAATTCGTATCTCATTACAAAAAAAATGGTACACCCATATCAAAAAGAAAAAAAAAACAAATGTAATACGCTTCGTCAAATACAACAAACACATCGACTATGAAAAATTTTGTAGAGAAAAAATGTTATTGTACATTCCATTTGATCTAAATGAAAACACATTAAAACATAACTTCCCTACATGGGAAGTTGCATTATTTCTTATGAGACTGCAATACAAACCAATGAGGCTAGATTTTCATATAATGTCAACCCAACATGGGGTGATTTAGAAAGTGCACTTGATGAACTAGAAAACCCTGACAATGTTGATGAGACATTAAAAAACCATTGTTATAGGATAAATCCGTAAGTGCGAACACAAACCGATCTCCCTAGATCCACCTGGATCTAGAACAAATCAAGACAGAATAATACTCTTTCCCTAGATTTAGATTGTTGAATGAACTAGGAGGAAACAATCATGAGCATACCTTATGATTGCTTCTTTGGGTCTTTGTTGTACCAGCTTCGCTCCAATTCTCTTGTGCAGTCCAGACCAGGACAACTCAAACCAATCGAAGTGAAAACAACTTAATATATTCAACAATTAATCTATGCATATGATCAAGGAATTATGCAATAAAGTAAACTCAGCTTTATGGGAAAGGGACATATTACTGTATTATATTGATAGAAAGCAAAGCTTACAACCTGAGCCTTGATGTTGCAAACCTCCTTTC
>JASDQU010682089.1:57226-69644 GCA_032191745.1 Picea mariana
GTACACTAGGAAATACATTACTTAATCTTCAACAAATGTCTTCTCAACAAGCGGTCCACATTGCACTTTCCCTACCTCTGAACTGTAGTTCAAGGAAATGTGTCTTCATAAACACATCTCCACTTGACACACACACACATTTGTGCTTAAACCACCATCTTTGCTAGAACAAGAGCCTGATAATTCAAAGGACGTGATATGTTTCTCTATTATTGATTACTACCTCCAGCGTCCACTTCCTATTAAGCATATCTACTTTGCAGAATTCGTATCTCATTACAAAAAAAATGGTACACCCATATCAAAAAGAAAAAAAAAACAAATGTAATACGCTTCGTCAAATACAACAAACACATCGACTATGAAAAATTTTGTAGAGAAAAAATGTTATTGTACATTCCATTTGATCTAAATGAAAACACATTAAAACATAACTTCCCTACATGGGAAGTTGCATTATTTCTTATGAGACTGCAATACAAACCAATGAGGCTAGATTTTCATATAATGTCAACCCAACATGGGGTGATTTAGAAAGTGCACTTGATGAACTAGAAAACCCTGACAATGTTGATGAGACATTAAAAAACCATTGTTATAGGATAAATCCGTAAGTGCGAACACAAACCGATCTCCCTAGATCCACCTGGATCTAGAACAAATCAAGACAGAATAATACTCTTTCCCTAGATTTAGATTGTTGAATGAACTAGGAGGAAACAATCATGAGCATACCTTATGATTGCTTCTTTGGGTCTTTGTTGTACCAGCTTCGCTCCAATTCTCTTGTGCAGTCCAGACCAGGACAACTCAAACCAATCGAAGTGAAAACAACTTAATATATTCAACAATTAATCTATGCATATGATCAAGGAATTATGCAATAAAGTAAACTCAGCTTTATGGGAAAGGGACATATTACTGTATTATATTGATAGAAAGCAAAGCTTACAACCTGAGCCTTGATGTTGCAAACCTCCTTTCGATTGCCCTTAGCTCTGACACACACACTTACTCACTTGTATGAAGAAGATCAACCACCTTTGATAACCTTGCTGGAATTCTCTAGCTGCTGTAGCATCAGTCCTTCACACAATCTTTCACAAATTCTCCAATGTCTTCTTAACCTTGTTTGCTTCTAACTTTTTTCATGAGAATCCTCTCAATATATAGGATGAAATGAATTAGTTACTTAGATAGGAATGATCCCAATATATCAGGAAAGCCAGTACTTAGACAACCATTCGAATGCCATCTCATCCTTCTAGAAGATTCCCTTCTAGAAGGTTCGAGAATTCATCCTTTTTCCCTTCTTTAGAAAGTGTTCGCACCCTAATAGTTAGGCACAGTGCGAACTTCTCGCACCCTAGCTTAAGGTAGCCTGTGAGAATCATGCATTCTCGCAGGCAAATGTATAGGTAGCCTGCGAACCTTCCTCAAAACTGTGATTTATGGAGAAAGATGAAGGTAAATTTTCTCAGGAAAAGATTCTAATGAAGAGCCTGAGTACACCATCCTTAATTCATCATCACGATGACCAAAATCATGGGTAACAGAATGCCCCCCAAAGTCTGAGATTGGAACGAGTGACAGTCGATAGAGTTTGTAAGCTGCATGTGTGTGTCAAGAACCAGGAGTACATCTAATCGGAGACCTGCAAACTATCAAGCATCGACAGAGTATCATATATATCAATTCTGAGGCAGGCATTCCCATACTCAGATCACAGACTGATGACATTTTAGACACAGGTCATGGCCACCAATCATACACTGTGGATCCATGCCGTCAAAATATAGCATAGCCACCTGAATACACTGTGGATCTATGCAAGCAATTTTAAATCAAGACGACATAGCCACAAAACATACACAATGGATCTATGTGTCGCAAATTATACATACTCCATCGCAACCTGGATCACAAAGATAATATCCAGGGTCTTCAATCTCATCGCCCAAAGTACGAATCTAACCATGTGATTACATGTGTCGAAGTCAAACATGGTAGATACCACTTGATTACCGGTCAATGATAAAACCGTTAACAAGTGCGAGGGAAATCACCATTGATGTCAATGACTCCCAAGGTACCATAACACAATCCATCGGATGTGAATAAATGATTTGATGTCAAACATCTGACGGAATCTCTCGATCAGGGGTCAATGATGTAAACCCACTGTCGAAAGCAAGGAAACTTTCCATTAAGGCATGCAAGCTCCAAGGTACTAAATTATTTCTAAGTTTTGATTCCAGATAATGAGTTGAAGTCGACGGAACAAAACTCGTCACAGGAGGGCCTTGATGTATCCCCCATCAATGACACGAAATGAGTAACAGAGTTTGAAGGTGAAACAGAGCACTTTGCAAATTGAACTGGACACAGGGAAGGCCGACTTGGAGAGAATGGACAACTGCAGATGGCCGACTCAATATAGGTTTTAGGTGGACTTCTCTTGAACATATGAATGACACGACCAATGATTTGGCAGCATTGACTCAAAGACGACACATGAAATGATCTCGCAGTAAATCAAATGAGAGACAAATGGATTTCCCAAACCGGCTTCAAATGATGAATTGGGGGTGTCATGTTCAAGAGCGACACTTACTGCCAATCAATACAAAGATGAAACATATCCCTTTCCCAAATTTTCCCCCACCATTTCTGGCAAGTACCTCTTTATTTTTATGCAAGCTTGAAGAGGATCACATATGCTTGTTGATATAAGCTCATCCTTCGGACGAGTCCCTAGGAGTATTTTTAACGAACCCTAAGAAGGAGTGGTTCGGTCCCATCACGGGTCTATCAATTTTGTTTAACGAGTCCAGAGATATTAAACTCGAAATTTTTTTAAGATTATAGAGTTTGGAAAAACACTTAAAAGAGAACTCTCTCAGTTCCTTTTTCGTAAAATAGTCTGGATAAGACTGAAAAAGAGAGAAACTATCGCTTACCAGATGCGTACTTCAAATACTTCAGCGAGCGTGAAAATAGCAAGGTCGCTCGACGATCTTTTCATGTTTAGAGAGTCTGGAAAGAGCTTAAAGAAGACTCTAGGGGGGCTCCTTTTTCATATAACCGTGTTGAGCCCGAAAAAGCGATAAAACTATGCTCGATCACGTTCTCTTGTTTTTACGAGCGTAAGAACGGACAAAAACGATGCTCGAGGTTTTATGTAAAAACCACAAAAAAGAATCAAAATCACACCATAACGGAGAAAAATATGTCCATATCCTCTTTGTAATCATAAATGTTTCACACCTGCAAGTCATCACACTCATTTTTATATTAGTAATTAGGTTTAAACAATAGATAAACATAAAAACCCTAAAATGACATAGTAAAAAGTAAATTAAAAGAGTAAATACACATTGTTACCATATCATTTCATATTTTCACCATTGAGTTCCAAAAACCCCCATTTTACCCTCCGAATTTGGCGTTGATTTTCGGAAGCTACAAGAGATCATTCGACGAGCCGTCTGCAGCATTACGGTAAGCTCTTCTTTCTTGATCTTTTCATGGTTTAAATTTATGATTTCATTGGTTAATTTTTTGTATTTTCAAGTGATTTTTTATCCCTACCCGTGCATAGGAATTCTCGCAGGCTGCCCATACGGGGCCTGCGAGAATGATACTTTTTCACAGGCAAGCTTTGAGCCGCCTGCGAGGGGTTCGCACTGTGTATAATAAGGCACCTGCGAGCAGCGCAGAACTCAATTTTTTTTTTAAATATTTATCCAATGAAAAAGATTTATATCATTAATAAAATCATTAATTCCATTTGTATGTTTCTTATGCAGGTAAATAGCCACAAACATGGTGCTTGAGTGGCAGAAACGAGAACATGAGGAGGATAATGCAAATGCCGAGAATCATCCTCCCACCATAGCTTCACTGAGAGATTGTGGTCTCTTAAAATACTTCTGTATCCCGGGCATGAGAGCCCAAGTTCAATTACTGGAGTATCTAGTCCGTATGTGGGATCCAGACCAACAAGTTTTCAATGTATGAGCCCACACATTAGCCATTGACATAGAGGACATATACTTCTTGACCGGATTATCCAGGCGCGGGTCTCATGTCAGTCTGACCAGTAGCAGAGGTGGCGGGTTAAAAATGAGTGAATATTGCAATCAATACTGTGTACCCGAGGCCGAAAGAAAGAAAGGGAAAGTGGCGATCTGGGGAGTAACAGACTTAACTATCTGCACTATTCTCTTCACGATTGCTCGGATGGCGGGGAGTTCCACTCCGCATATGGAATTACAGAGCTATTTCCAGTACTCCATCGAGTGTACTGAGCCTCGAGTATTTAACTGGGCTGATGCAGTACTGTACAATATCAAAAGACAACTAACCAAGTGCAGGCGTGGTGAATTAAAACAATTTGGATATGGATCTTTACTAGTGTCCTTCTTCCTTGAGAGGGTCCCTGTATTCCAACTGCAAGTTGAGTGGAACCTACCGGGTCTGAGAGATCCACGGATGTTGAGGTGGTTTCGGCTGATGGCCCGGCACGTGGTAGGACCAATCGTCAAATATGACGATATTTGCTTTGACTGGTTGCAAAACTAGATGCTGATGGTCAATTACTACGCCTATGCCGAGTTGGATTTTCGAGGAGATCCGGATCTAGCACTGCCTGAGGACGCTCAGTGGGGAGACCTTGGTAAGAAGTACACGCGTTTTCTCATTTTAAAATGTTTTTGAATTTTAATCATATTTAAATGTTTTTTTTTTATGTATTTATCTGAAGACTAACTCAATATGTTTGTTGATAACATAGATGTTGGACCGTATAGACCTCCTGGCACTTCTCCTATCCAACGCCGAGGAGAGGTAGAAGTAGCAGTACCATAGTATGCTAAAGATTATCAAGTTTTGGAGCAGAATTTAGAGGGTCTGACAACAGAAATTCTAGATATGACTCTGGAAGAGATTCCACGACGTGATCAACGTCACACTGTAGGAGTTTCAGCAGCTATGGGTCGACTGCTCCGTAGGGTTTCTAGAGTAGTTGTGTGTTACCATGAATGTCATCCATGACATCCCATTGTAGAAGCTATAAGCTTCCATTTTTGATATTTTGGTCTTCGGACAAACTTTTTATAAAAAAAAACAACAAACTCTTTTGATCGTTATATACAAACGAATTCTACCGGTTTACTTTATATTGTGTGAATTTTTAATGTGTCTGATTTATAAATGGTTCAAATGTCTGTCCAATACATAATTTGCCAATGCATCTGTTAATGAATTAAGACATCTAGGAATATGCTGATATTCAATGTGATCGAAATATCGTTCCAAGAGGCGAATTCGCAAATACACCCTCAACAAAGTAGGACTTCGAATAGAGTAGATATTACTTAGTTGTAGTACTACCAACTGCGAGTCGAGTCGCACAACCAAATGATGAATTCCAAGGAGATAGCATCAACCAATAATTCAATCATGGCGCTATACTCTGCAATGTTGTTTGTTGCATGGCCAAGACATACACCTTGTAAATATACAAGTTCGTTTGTTGGGGCATAGATTGCCCACACAGCAGAAGCGAGGTTCCGAGTACTACGGCTAGCACCATCAGCGAAGCCAATATAGGGTAGCGAAGACTCCGACATCTGACAATCAAACACAATGTCACATAAGGGTAGAGACTAGATAACGTCAAAAGCAAACTAAAGTAACACACGCAAAGTATGATACATAAAATACAAGTACTTGTGCACAAATAACTTATGTATAGTACTTCTTCAAGTACAACCCATTCCTGGGTTCACTCAAAGGGATACCATCATAATCAACCAGCTCATACGCTCCTTTATCCAAAACTCGACGAACAATATAAGGACCTCGCCACATTGTCTCGAACTTCCCAACTCCTAAGACATCTCAATCCTATTCATAAAGAAGAACAAGATCACCTTCAGAGAAAACGCGAGGCTTGATATGCTTGTCATACTGCGCCTTGACACGTTTCTTCTGGGCTTCTATTATGAGAGTGGCGTCATGTCGAGTCTTGTCTAATCGCATCAGATACAACAGACGTTCTTCTTCAGCAGAAGTATTGGGTAAGAGCTCGATAGCTAGCTTAAGAGAAGGTATCTCACATTCTATTGAAAGAATGGCTTCCACACCATAGACCAATCGAAAAGGCGTAAACCCCGTAGAGGATTTGACAGATGTCCGATATGCCCACAATGCCGAAAACAACATCATGTGCCATCTTGTTTTATGAATTCCTATCATCCGTCAAAGCATAGTTATAAGAACTTTGTTTATGGATTCGACCTGACCATTAGCTTGTGGATAATAGGGTGTTGAGTTCTCATGACGAAGACCCAATTTTTCTATAAGTTCAGACATCATAAAATTCCTAAAATGACTACCGTGATCAGTAACGATAGCTTGAGGAACACCAAAATGAGCTATGACATGGTTAAAAAGAAACAACGCTGCAGTCTTTCTAGTATTATCAAATGTTGGCATCGCCTCAGTCCATTTTGTAAAGTAATCAACAACTACAATGATGTAACCATGCCCCCCGGCCGAGTGAGGGTGACATGTCATAAAATCAATGCCCCATTTCACGAAGGGACCAACTGAGACCACAAGATGTAGAAGAGCAGGATGCGACCGAATTTTCTGATTATAGGTCTGGCAAGCATGGCACTTCTGAACGATAGTAATGCAGTCATTGAACAAGGAAGGCCAAAAATATCCTGCGCGTAAGATCTTCTGGGCAGTAGCATACCCAGACATATGACCACCACATGCTCCGAAGTGGCAGTCATTTAGAGATTTCTCAGCTTTATCAAACATCAGACAACGTCGAAAGACAGAGTTAATTCCTCGACGGTAAAGAGTATCCCTGAGGATGATGTATTGACGTGCTTGATAACGGATGTGACATCGTTCAGAACTAGACAAAGCAGGCCGGAAAGTCTGGGTTTGGAGATATATAATGATATCCCCATACCAAATATCGTCCGTGCTAATAAGGAAAAGCGATTCATCGGGTAATGAATCGACTGCTACATTTTCCGTGGCAGAGTGAGGAAAATCACATATCAACTCAGTGAAAACTAAGGATTTCTTAGATGTGGCACATTGAATTCCAAGTCGAACTCCTGGAGTATGAAAATCCACTTGGAGTATTTTCCCCCCAGCAATTGACGTGTCAAAATATGTTGCATGGGGTTGCAATGAGAAATCACAGTAGTTTTCCTTGAGAGGATATAATGCCGAAAACGTTGAACTGCTTGAACGACAACCAATGCCAGTTTTTCAACATGTTGGTACTTGATCTCTGTGGATGTGAGACTTCGAATCAAGTAATAAATAACATGTACATCATGCGCGTCATCCTCTTGGACCAAAACCATGCCAATGGTATACTCAGAGGCAGCAAGATAAAGAAAATAATCACGACTATAATCCAGAGGAAAGAGAAGCAGAGCTCGGGTGAGGGATAACTTCAAAGCCTCAAAAGAATTATTAGCAATAGTATCCCAAACGAAGTCTGAACCTTTCTTCAGTAGCCGAGTAAAACCACGAGTAATCTCAGCGTAATTAGGAATGAAATGACGAAGAAAGTTTGCTTTCCCTTGCAAACTTTGCAACTGACGCAATGTAGAAGGAGGAGGGAGATTAAGAATCGCCTCAACCTTAAGAGGATCCACCCTGATCCCTTGACGTGAAACAATGAAACCTAGAATACGGCCAGATTCTACGCAAAAAACACACTTATGAGGATTTAAGCGAATACGATAGAACCGACAATGAATGAAAATAGCTCAGAGATGAAAAAACACACTTGATAGTGTTTCGTTCGACCCTGCTGGAATATGAATACATGGACTTGTATACACAACTATGTCCCATGTCAGAAGCATAGACTCCTTGTATTTTCTAAGCACTCTTACAAAAGATAACTTCAAATTCAAACATAAAGTTGATACTGAGATGCAACGCCTTCGAACTAGTGCAAAATGGCATCTACAATATGATTACCAATCCATACAAACAAACTCATCTGTATCAATTCTCTCACTTGACACGTTCAACCTACATGCACATATGAATGATATACTTAATGACTATGACACAATGCCATCTGATATTATGTGCTTGCTAGAAACATACTTGACATTATGCATGCAAAACAAACAATTTCCAAGTCACAATTGCATATCAAGTTACATTACACATAGAGTGATGATATTAGTGAAAAAACATGTAACAATTTTGGAGCATATGCATTTCGAAGAAAAAAATGTTGAGATGGTGCTAGCAAGAGTAATCTTCCATGAATTAGAAATTGCAATATTGAATCTCTATGTTTCTCCGCATGCAACATTGTCTAACATACTGAATGTTATTTCAAATGTATAACAACATTTACATCTGAACAAAACCATTATCATTCTAGGAGACTTCAATGTTGACATGCTACAAAATAGTGCCAGAAAAAAAGAATCGGAAAACTACATGTGTAATTACAGTCTCCACCTTCTTTTCGACAAGATAAACCATGTACAAAACGCATTTATTGACCATGTATGGTCAAATATGCCCATTTCACAATACACCCTCTTTATCTTAGACACATACTCGCCTGGTCACAATACAATTTGTATTGTACTTGAATTATGAAATATACATCAATCATATTTCCATGTCTCAAAGCATATCTCGCTAATTTGTTGCACAAAACCAAATTATTCAGCTAGGATCATCCAACTTCTTATTTTTTTCTAGTTTGTAATAGATTTTAGACGGAAAGGATTCTATATAACCACAAACATGGATCAAGAAAAAAAAAGGTACATGCTTCTAACACTATCTGTTACTCTATTCCTTTTATTCTAATTTACTATATGTACAAATTCCTTGTTTTTCCTTACATGCCAACTTACATTCATGTTCAATGTACTTTGTACTTTCCTTTATTGAAACAAATTGAATAATTGGACAAGACGAAGAACTCTTAACCAGAAATGTAGAACTGTAGTTCAAGGAAACGTGTCTTCATAAACACATCTCCACTTGACACACACACACATTTGTGCTTAAACCACCATCTTTGCTAGAACAAGAGCCTGATAATTCAGAGGACATGAGATGTTGCTCTATTATTGATGACTACCTCCAGTGTCCACCTCCTATTAAGCATATCTACTTTGCAGAATTCGTATCACATTACAAGAAAAATGATACACCCATATCAAAAAGAAAAAAAAAAAAATGTAATATGCTTCGTCAAATACAACAAACACATCGACTATGAAAACTTTTGTAGAGAAAAAATGTTATTGTACGTTCCATTTGATCAAAATGAAAACACAATAAAACATAACTTCCCTACATGGGAAGCTTCATTATTTCTTATGAGACTGCAATACAAACCAATGAGGCTAGATTTTCATATAATGTCAACTCAACATGGGGTGATTTAGAAAGTGCACTTGATGAACTAGAAAACCCTGACAATGTTGATGAGACATTAAAAAACCATAAAAAAACTAGAAATCTTTGTGAGTCCTATGACTTGCAAGTAGATTCTTCTTGTCCTCAAGCAACCACCATTGAAAAATGTATCAATCTTGGGTTTAAAGTCACAAAGAATCCTTTCTTTATCGACAATGACGAATACTATAGATTTAGACGACCGTTGAATCAAGAACATTAAACAATCCTAAAGGACATTGCAATGAAAAAATGCTTAAACATGCACATTCATGTGCACTTATTCCTTATAGGTAGGGCTTGAACAGGCAAGGCATTCACAACAAAATCATTAATCCAAATGCTTATACGAATCTATGATTCAAACAGTTCAACTGGCCGTATGAAACCAAAGGGACTAATAGTTTCATATACAGGAAAAGATGCATATAATGCAGGTGGAACAACAATCTACTCCGCATTGTTAATGCATTTTAACAAGTCACATTTTCTTCCACTCACCAAAGAAATGTTTGATACCTTGTCTAAGATTTATGACGAACTAGAACTTGTATTCATAGATGAAGCATCTTTGATTGGAAGTCGCTTCTTATATTCCATTGATAATTGACTGAGAAACATGAAACATGTGCACACCAAATACTTTGGGGACATTGACATGATATTCTGTGGGGATCTTTACCAGGCGCAACCCATACAAGATTCTTTGATATTTGAACAACCTACGGTCAATGTGCAAACAATGACACATGAATTTTGGAAAGACAACATAAAATTCTTTGAATTACATACTACAATGCACTAGGCAAATGAAACATTTATTGCAATTTTAAATAGAATGCGGACAAACAACCAAACATGTAATGACTTAACATATATCAATTCAAGGTGCATGCAACCTGCACCAACAGACCCAACCTTCCCTTACCCTAAAAGAGTAAGGATGTTGCATTGCATAACAGGTACATGCTATCGCTCATGCCTGGCAATGATATCATCATCAATTCAATTGATCTTGAAGAAGACAACCATGACAATGTACCATGTCATCAACATACAACCACTTTGCCTTTGCAACTTGTCCTGAAATTAGACATGCTAGTTGAAATATATGCCTGCAACTATGATTCACAAGATGGCTTGGTGAATGGTGCAGATGGAATACTCAAAGCTTATACCAAAACAAAAAAAGTTGATTTCCTCTGGATTAAATTCCATGACCCGCATATTGGCCACCGACAAGCAAACAAGTTAGCTTATCTATATAATTCAAACACTTTGTGCGATTGGACACCTATATTACGAATATCAAAACAAGTATAGACATCGACAAAGATAGGTCAATTGAATATTTGAAAATAGTTTTCAATTAAACTTGCATGTGCACATATAGTCCGCAGATCACAAGGGCTAACACTTGATAGTGTTGTGTTCGACCCTGCTGGAATATGAATACATGGAATTGTATACACAACTATGTCCCATGTCAGAAGCATAGACTCCTTGTATTTTCTAAGCACTCTTACAAAAGATAACTTCAAAGTCAAACATAAAGTTGATACTGAGATGCAACGCCTTTGGACTAGTGAAAAATGACATCTACAATATGAAAAATGACATCTACAATCATCTGTATCAATTCTCTCACTTGACACATTCAACCTCCTGCACATATGAATGATATACTCAATGAATGTGACACAATGCCATCTGATATTTTATGCTTGCTAAAAACATACTTGACATTATGCATGCAAAACAAACAATCTCCAAATCACAATTGCATATCAAGTTACATTACACATAGAGTGATGATATTAGTGAAAAAACATGTAACAATTTTGGAGCATATGCATTTCGAAGAAAAAAATGTTGAGATGGTGCTAGCAAGAGTAATCTTCCATGAATCAGAAATTGCAATATTGAATCTCTATGTTGCTCTGCATGCAACATTGTCCAACATACTGATGGTTATTTCAAATGTATTACAACATTTACATCTGAACAAAACCATTATCATTCTAGGAGACTTCAATGTTGACATGCTACAAAATAGTGCCATAACAAAAGAATTGGAAAACTACATGTCTAATTACAGTCTCCACTTTCTTTTTGATAAGATAAACCATGTAAAAAACACATTTATTGACCATGTATGGTCAAATGTGCCCATTTCACAATACACCCTCTTTATCTTAGACACATACTCGCCTGATCACAATACAATTTGTATTGTACTTGAATTATGAAATATACATCAATCATATTACAAAATCATATTTCCATGTCTCAAAGCATATCTCGCTAATCTGTTTCACAAAACCAAATTATTCAGCTAGGATAATCCAACTTCTTAATTTTTTCTAGTTTGTAATAGATTTTAGACGGAAAGGATTCTATATAACCACAAACATGGATCAAGAAAAAAAAGGGTACATGTTTCTAACACTATCTATTACCCTATTCCTTTTATTCTAATTTACTATATGTACATATTCCTTGTTTTTCCTTACATTGCAACTTACATTCATGTTCATTGTATTTTGTACTTTCCTTCATTGAAACAAACTAAATAACTGGACAAGATGAAGAACTCTTAACCAGAAATGTAGAAGAAGACATACGAAGGTGCATGCTTCTAACCTTATTTCGTACTCCATTGCTTTGTATTTCATTTATTTTGTGTATATTTATTCTACTGATTTGCACCTCAATTTTTTTTATATGTAGATACTACATATATTCCTACATATTAACTTATCTTCAGGGTGAAATCATGAAGGTGGGTTACACTTTTGCTTGTTTTATGACAAAAAAAACTGTATTTTCACAAGTTATTCAACTTCTGACATATAAAAGTATTTTTTTTATTTAGAATTTCACTTTACAGTAAAAACAAAACTTGTGAAGAATTGTGTTAGCTTTCTAATGACTATTT
>JASDQU010682090.1:8779-41088 GCA_032191745.1 Picea mariana
TATTCTCGAGGTGGTAAAAAAAGTGAGGGATAATCTCGTCGTAATGTCTCGGCATCCTCCCAAGAAGCAGATCCTGGACTATACTTGTCCCACTGGACCTTAACTTGGTTATTAGACAGTTCTTGAGTTGTCGGACTCTACAGTCCAATATGCGTAACGGTTCTACCATGAGGGTTCCCACGTTCGATACCTGCAATTCCTTCCAATTTAGTTTATGTGATTCGTCAGCGACATAATGGTGTATAATGGATACATGAAAAACAATATTAGTTTTATGCAAGTGGGGTGGCAGTACGAGACGATAGGCAACGGGTCCAATTTTCTCTAGGATTTTGAACGGTCCTATAAATCGAGGTGACAACTTTTTCCCCTTCCCGAATCGAATGGTACTCTTATTGGGTCTGATACGAATGAAAACTTGATCTCACACTTTATAACTTCGGTCAGTCCTATGTGCATCAACATAACTTTTCTATCTATCATGTGCTTCCTTTAGTCTCTACCTAATTTGTATCACCCGTTCCTCCATCTCTTGAATCAATTCTGGCCCAACTGTCACTCAGTCTTCTAATCTTTCCGAACTCAACGATGTTCTGCATGGCCTTCCATACAGAGCTTTGTAGAGTGGCATTTCGATGGAGCTTTGAAAACTGTTATTGTAGGCAAACTCTACCAAAGGTAGGTACTTCTCCCAATGGGTTTGATTATCCATGACATACATCCTAAGCATGTCTTCCATGACTTGGTTTACTCTCTTAGTTTGCCCATCTATTTCAGGATGATAAGTTGTGCTTAAGTTCAACTGCGTCCCCAACGCTGACTGTAAACTTGTCCAAAACCTAAAGTGAATCTGCAGTCCCTATCTCAAATGATCTTCTTGGGTATCCCATGCAAACGGATGACCTCACTTACAAACACGCGTGCCACATCAGTGACATCGTAAGTGTTTCTAACCAGAATAAAATGAGCACTCTTGGTCAATTTATCAACTATCACCAGAATGGTATTGTGTCTAAGAGATGTGAGCGGCAACCCCACAACAAAATCCATAGAAATGACTTCCCACTTGGGGATAGGAACATCATGTGGTTGTAGGAGACCTGCCAGATGATGGTGGTCAACTTTCACTTGTTGACACTCTAGGCACTTGGCGATGAAATGGACTACATCGCGCTTCATGCCTACCCAGAAGAAAAGCTTCCTCATGTCTGCGTACATTTTCTTCACACCTAGATGTGCACAATAAAGTGCTTTATGGGCTTCCTTCAGTATGATGCTTTGAATATCCCCACCTTCGAGGATGTACATCCTTCCTCGATATCTTAATAGTCTGTCTGCTTCCAGGCTATATCCTTCATACTTTGGATCTAATTGCCTCCCACTCTGGAGGTTTGGAGTAACCTTTAAATACCAACTGTCTCCACGGAGTTGCGTCAACACACGTTCCCTCAGATTGACTTTTAAGGGTACCAAGGAAAAGACACGTGGTGTCCTACTCAAGGCATCCGCGACCACATTTTATTTTCCCTTGATGTATGAAATACCAAAATCGTACTCACTCATAAACTCACTGAATAGCCTTTGCCTGACATTCAGATCCCTTTGAGTGAAGAGATGTTTTAAACTTTCATGGTTCATTTTGAGCTCAAAGTTTCGCCCCACCAGATAGTGCCTCCAAAGTTTCAGAGCTAGCATTACAACTGCCAACTCCAAATCATGAGTAGTGTAAATCTCCTCGTATTGCTTCAACTTCCTTGATGCATACGCTATCACTCCTCCATGCTGCATTAGCATGCCCCCCAACCCTTACTTCGAGGCATCCGTGCAGACTTTGAAATCCTTTTCCATATCTAGCACTCATAGAATTGGTGCACTAGTTAGTAACCTCTTAAGCTCGATGAATGCATTATCACATTCTTATGTCCATTCATACCTGACCCCCTTGCGCTGTAAAGTGGTGATGGGTTTCACTATTTTAGAAAACCCTTCCACAAATCTCCGAGAATAACCTGCTGGCCCCATGAAGCTTCTTACCTCATGAGCATTTTTCGGCACTGGCCATTCCATAATGGCCTTTACCTTTTCTAGGTCCACAGAGATTCCTTCACCGGAAATGATATGACCTAAATAGTGAATTTCTTTTTGGAAGAAGGAACACTTCGACAACTTATCATACAATTTGTTCTCTCTAAGGCAGGACAACACCACTCGCAAGTGTTCTTCATGTTCTCTTTCGTTCTTGGAACAGACGAGGATATCATCTAGAAAGACTTGTACAAAGTGGTCTAAGTACTTCCGGAATACACCATTCATGAGGCTCATGAATACTGCTAGCGCATTGGTCAATCCGAAAGGTACTACAACGAACTCGTAATGCCTAAACTGAGTTCGAAAGAAAGTTTTAGGAATATCGCCTTCCTTAATCCTTAATTGGTGATACCCTGATCGCAAAACAATTTTTGAGAATACCGCTGCTCATTTCATCTGATCAAAGAGATCGTCTATCCATGGCATTGGGTACCTATTTTTCACTGTAGCATGGTTCAAGTCCCTGTATTTTATACACAGTTGTAAGGAACCATCCTTCTTCTTCACAAAAATTATTGGTGCACCCCAAGGTGAGACATTGGGCCTTATTAGCTTTAAGTCGAGTAGCTCTTTCAACTGCATCTGCAACTCACAAAGTTCTGGCGCTGTCATCCTATACGGAGTCTTGGAAATTGGTTTTGCACCAGGTTTTACCTTAATAGTAAAATCAAGCTCCCTCTTAGGAGGTAACCTTGGCAACTCGTTGAGAAAAACATCCTTAAACTCTGACAATACTGAGTACTGATCCAAGGATGGTCCTTTCCTTTCATTCACTGCTTCCACTACATATAGTCGACACGCTTGCCTCATGCACCGCTTAACCTTCATAATTGAGATAAAGCGTAGATACACCTTTCTCCGTACACCGTGGATCTCTATTGGGCTTCCTTCATCGTCAACACAAAGCACCCTTTTTGCAAAACAATCAACCATAGCTCGATGGGCTTCGAACCAATCCATTCCAATGATTAGGTCATACGTCCTGAGAGCAGTGACATATACCTTCAACCTGGTAGTACACACTCCCAGGTCTACTAGACAATTATCAATGCTAGGTCCTACCGCTTGTTTTTCCCACAAAGCCATCTCAACTTGTTTAAAGTCATCGTGCTCATAGGCTGCCAACCCACTCTTTTCTAATGCAGACGGTGAAATGAAACTATCTGTAGCACCATAATCAGATAAAATTTTAACATTGATATGATTTAACGTACCTGGAGACTCCACCACCGCGGATTGATGTTCTGCCTGGTGATTATTAACTGCTACATAAATCTGGTGGCTACTGCTTTCTCTTCCCATTGGGGCATTTCCTTCTCTATGCACAAATCCTACTTGCAACTCTGGGCAGTCACGCTAGTAATGGGGCCCTCCACATCCCCAACATGTAACACGAGATGGAACTTGCGCACTGCTCTGTGATGGTCTCTGAAATGAGTTCCTTCCCCTGGAACCCCTTCCCCTACTAGCTGCTCCCTGAGAAGGTCGTGGACTTGCCTACAACGTTGGTGATGAATGGGATGTTTCACTCGCTGCCATTGAAATACCTGTGGCAACTGTCCTTGGTGCGACTCTATTACCATAAGGAGGTGGCCTAGATCTCCCTCCCCTGGAGAAGGTCCTAGGGGCCTTCCCCACAAATCCAAGATGATGTGGAAAGGTCGATCTCATTCCCCCGTTTAAGCTCATATGTTCCTCAACATAACGTGCATTTTCAACTGCTTCCGCTACTGAAGATGGTTTCCACATCTGTACCATGGCCCTTATCTTAGGGTTTAACCCATAGACAAAGAGTTTTGCCTGTCATTGATCATTATCCATGTACGAAACATATTTTACCAACTCCATGAACCTGATCTCGTACTCTTCCACGGTCCTGTTTCCCTGTACTAGAGCATGAAATGATCCCAGCTGTTGTTCCTTGTAGTAAGCTGGTAGATATTTCCTCTGTAACCTTTCCTCAAAAAGTTCCCATGAGATGGTGTCTGGGGTAAGGTGCAACTGCCTCTCCAGGTTGCCCCACCAGTTCAAGGCACTATCCCTCAACTGAAAGATCGTTATTTTCGCCTTTGATGTGGAAGAATAGTCTCTTAAGGTGAAACATCATGTCATTCCTTCCAACCATGCCTCTGCACGTTCATTGGCATGACCCACGACAAACTTTGGAAGTTTGATCTTCTGCAGTTCTCTAGTGATGTCCTCGGGAGGAGGCCCTCCCCCTAAATCCCTTGACGCTTCAGGGTTACCCTCTCTAGATGGTGGGGGATCCACTTCGATCCCAGCTGGCTGACGCCCCTTTAAAGTCTCATTTATAGCTTCCAAAGAGTGCAAAATGAGAGCTAATTTAGGCGATGGTGGTGGCGGCATTGGCGGTCCCTGCGACGATGCTCCTCGACCTCGATTTCCTCGAGTCCTAACCATCCTGTATAATTGAATCTACATCAACCAAATGTTTTTCAGGGAAGAGTCTAAAGCAATTCACATTCACACAACTTATACTTGAAAACATAGGGTTAGGCGTAAGTTTTTTTTTTTTACTTGTCTGTAAACATACGTTACTCTCTTTAGGGTAAGTGGCTAGGTCAGGGTCGAAAGCCTCTAAGCTCAGTAACTTCGTCCAGAAAAACTACTAACTCTCTACCTTGCTAGCTATGCTAGCACTGTACCATACTCTCCATAGTGCATCAAAGCCCCTATGTAGTGCTTTCTATTATACCTCCTATTATACCCTAATTATTCACCACAACATGCGTCAAACTCCCGCTACTCTACAAGGACCTTTAACCTTTATAAGTTATAAAATAACACTATTACAATCACTAATCATATGGGTATATATATGATTAATAACATAGGTTACAAGCCCACTATTAACATTATAATTTTATAATGTTAATTTAATTATCAGGTTTACCAACAAATCATCAAAGTAAATAAGTTAATTAACTTAATTATTAGATTAACCTTATCATTTTTCATTAAATTAAAACTCTTATATACTTCTTTATTCAATTACTATTAATAATAACCTTTTTTCTTTTTTTCTTTATATATATATATATTATTATTATTTCTTTAATTTAAAAAATAGTATTAATACTTTCAAAATAAAATAATAAAATCTTGAAAATAGTAATATTATTATTGACTAGTTTGATGAGTCTAAAGCGATTATAAAAATAAATATATTGAAATTAAAATATATACGAAATATCTGTGATGTGCACTTAATATCTTGATGAGAAACGAGGCATTTATTGACAAAACTACAATGCTTGAGACTATGCTGACAGCCTTTAAGGTTGGGCTTCTCGCATGAGGCCCACGTGCCTAGCTCCGACTCTCAGTACGTATACCCTAAACTCTGACTAGTCCATCCTGCATTTTCCCTCAAGCGGATTGTTTTTATTTTCTTGTTGACTGTGGCCGCTCGCGCTTCCCTCGATGGTTCATCTCTTGGTATTTTGGCTCAAGAATCAAGATTGGTTTGGGGTTGTATGGTGCGTTATGCACAGAGGGTGCATTGGGCAAAGAATGCCCCTTGTGGGTTTGTTCCTTCGGCTTGGATCTTGGTTTCGGGCCTGGACGCGTAGTGCACACTAAACTCCTCCATCGCTTGGTGCCTTGAGCTTGACACTCTGTGCTTGCTTATAGGCTTGGCTCTTGGTGCTCGGCTTTGCATGCTTGCGTTGGGTGCTGGAGGAACCATGACCCCTTGTGGTTTTTCCACCTCGTGGCTGGTTTCTCCTTTATTTCTTCCGTAAGTAGCTCGAGCGGATGTGGCACTGTGGATATAGTGGCTAGCAGAATATTGTGAGGTCGTTACGTTATGGGGGTCATAGGGTTGACTCTCCCAGTTCTCCTTTGTGAAGGTGTTATGCTGGTAGGAGAGGTCGTCCAACGCGTTATGCAGTGGTCATACTCTCAGGCTCCAAGGCGTAGCCTCCCATCGGAGGTCTCGAGTTCGAATCCTTAGAACTCTAAAAAAATTGTTGGTTGGGTAGCTCACTCCCAAGACTAAAACTTCAATACCCACTATCTGTTTGATTCAACCCTGCATTCAAGCATCAAAATGCTCGAACGAAGATGTGGGCGCAAGGCTACATCCTTGAACGGTTGGCGCTTGGCGCTGGGATGTATGTTGAATGGTTGGCGCTTGGCGCGTTAGCTTGTGACCTGTGTTGTGGTTGTATGCTTGGCTTGTGTGGATGCGTTGAGCTCTTTATGTCCTTGTGAGCTCATCCATGGTGGATTTGCACTTGGGCACTAGACTTTCGCTTGACTTGTGTTGTGGTTGTTAACCTGTGGCAAGTTAACAACAGCATAAGTCTGCACGCTAAGCTCCCTTGCGGGTTTGGCTTTATCTTGGTGCTGGGCTTTGATTTGATATTTTGGTTTGACTTCATATGTTATTGCTAACCTGTGGCAGGTGCTGCTAAACAACAAGCTCGAGGCTCGGAGCCATCAGTGCTTGGTCTGCTTGGGCCCGTGGGCTCTTCCCTTGATGGCTTTGGCGCTTGCTAGCAATAGTTTGCTAGACGCTTAGATTGAATTGTTGGTAATCGACTGTGGTTTTCTTGAGGTGAGTAATGGCCTTTGGTATTTAATTTTACGGTATTTGTATAGTTGGTTGGTGATGATAAAATAATCTTAGTGGATTTCTCTGAGGCAATGCATTCTAAGTCCAACGATGTGTTATTTGTTACACACCGTGAAGCCATATTTAATAATAATTGTAGAATTCATTTGCGATGCTAAAGTTTCTCTGCCTGCAACGCTGTGATGAGGTTACCCTAATGTTGTTTGGCAGTGGTGGCTTTGCTGCCATGAGCCTTCACAAAAAATGACTTCTTCTTCCATTGAGCGTTGCTTTCCTTTTATACATTTTGCATTTATATTTTGTTTGAAACCTGCTTGCTTTTCTATAATCCGTCTCTCTATTTTATTTATTTATTTTTTATTTATTTTTCTGTATTTTTGTCAAGCTTTTTGCTAAATACAATTACTCGGTTTTGTTCTTCATTATACATTATGGTTTGGATGAAGATTGTTCAATAAAAAAAAATGGTTTTGTTTTTAACCTGACCGCAGGATACAAGGGCTTGTTTTGCAAGGTTCGTGTGGAATTACATATATATATATACACACACACAAATGTTTCAGCAAACTGATTAATGTTTTTTTTTTCTTTATCACAAGCGGCTCTGCAACAGACATGACTCTGCATCTAATTTAGATGTCATGATCCAAGAGGATGGGTGGGTAGGTAGGCCCTTGGCCCCAGATTTTAAACTAGTGCTCTGATACCATGTGTAAGGTTTGTCCATACAGAGCCTTACCAAACAAAATCTAGATATAGAAATGCTATCATCATTTCTTCTTTATTCACTAATCAACATAATAACAATTAAGCATAATAACACTATTCAGCAGAATTAAAAATGAGCACCATGATAATGAACAACACATTCAACATAATAATAAGAAACAACATCCTAATAATGATAATAATGACCTCAAACTGACGCTATTCTGAAGCTCTGCCCAAACTGATTAAGCTCCCAGTCAGCTAGGAACAACCTATCCAGCTCCCTAGCCCCAGAATTCCTTACGGTTTCCTAGCCCCCGAGCCCAAAATTCGCAGCAACATGTGCCCCCTGTGAGATTCCTCCAGTCAGCTTTAAGCACAAAACAGTTGCAGAACAGATACACAATCCCAAACTGCTTCCTCCCTTCTCCTTCCCTCTCCAAATTTTCTCACCTTCTCCTAATATGAAAATATTACTCCACCCCCCAAAGATCCCCCTTCCTGAGTCCTCTCCCTTGCCTTATCCCCTTATCCTCCCTTATCCAACTGCCTTATCCCCCCATTAAACCTCAACCACCTTATCCCCCCCTCCATAAATGGGTCCATCTACCAATACAATTATATTATAAAACAAGTTTTCAAAAATAAAAATTAATAATTTATTAAACTAATATTTATTAAAATAATATTCATTAAACAAATATTTAATCATGATAATTACATAATTAATTAGGGTTGTTACACTCTACCTGATGGATCTCCACAGTTGAACACTGATCTTGGTCGTTTGCTTGTTTTGAATGCATATTCTGAATGCTTTAAGTGTTGCGCTTGGTGCTCACGACGACGACCTGTGAACAATTATTCGGATGACTGGCTGAGGGCTCGGGAAAACAAAAGGATCCATGAAAGTGGTAAAGAGAGAAGTGATCAACCTTAGAGTAAACAAAGAGGTTTAGGGCCAATACTTCTTAGGCAAACCAACAAGGAGAATAAATCGATTAAATGAATGAAGGCAACAGGAAGACAAACTACAAGCCGAGAGGAAAAATTTTAAAATCGGGTCCGCCAAAGGAGGGAAGACAGACAAAACTATGGACCTAGATAGAAACATAGATTCACAAATCCTTGACAAGCTTATGTGCTAATATTAGGCTCCATGGGGGATATAGTCCTCCCTACGAGGCTCTGAGATCTCCTTTTGCAGTTCAAGTGCCTTAGCTGTTGGGTTATGGAGTATAGCTCAAAACTTTCACAGAAGAAAACAGGGAAATATGTACACATTACTCTACTAAAACGAAAAAAAACACATGGGCTCCATCGGAGCTTATTTATGTACAATCCTAAACTAATCAATTTTTACGTGGTGCTAGGTGAAAGGAAATTTCCACCATAGCCAATCAAGTAACTTCCTAAATGGAAGCTCCTTTACTCTGTCAGTGATTAGCAGCAGATGGTGCAACCTTGACAGCAGAACCGTTACACCCTTCAACTTTTCTTCAAAGGTTGAAGTTGAGATAAAATAGGGCGTCTCCAAGACATGAAGGAAATGCCACTCTATATACTCGTTGACAGGCTCATAGGCTGAGTGGAAAAAGCTGGAAAATGGGTAGCAGAAAGCCTGCTCTGCTCCACAATTGCTCATGCATTGTTGAATATTATTGGAGGGCAGAGGTGGATGAGAAACCGATATAGGCTGACTGATCTCAGGCGAAGGTTGCTCACCTATAGGCTCTGGACAAGGGAAAAACTGCCCCTTTTGCTGCTCCTCTAGCTCTTCTGGTTCTTCTTCTTGGCTCTCCCAAGAGTCAGAATCATAATCATCATAAACAGGACCCGAGGGGAAAATCTTCTCTTCATCATGTTGCTCAGGCTGGATAATTTCCTCATGAAAATCTTTGCTAATGGATAGAGGGTAGGGCTTGACTGCATGCTCTTGGAAATCCTGCACATCCAGCTCGGAATCTGACTCGTAGCTGTCATATACAGACTGCGTGCTCCTCTGTTCAACAAACTATAATGTGGGGCTTTGTTGCTCTTCATATGAATTATCATCGAAGCTATGGAAAACATGCATCTTAGGAGCAGAAGGTAGGGCCTCTACAACTATGAAATCTTCAATACTATCATCATCAGTAGGGTTGTCAAGAACATCCTCTTCAAGAGCTGGGAAATCCTTTGCACTTTCTCCAGATTCCAACCTTTCTAGTTTGGCAAAGAAAGATTTAATCAGCTCCATTACTTTGCCCAGAGCATCTTCTTCTTCATGGTTCTCATCCTTACAGTCTGCGTAAGAAGTAGCTATATCTTGAAAACAATCATTGTATCCCTTACAACATCTATGACAAATTAACTCAGAGGGATAAAACTTCTGACAATGAGCGTTGAAAGCTGCATGAAATTGCTCCAAGGAGAAGATGCTAGCAGGGGGTAAAGAATGATACCACTCACGAGCATCCCCTGCTAACGAGAACAAGAACATCTTCATCAATACATCCTCATGATGTATCTCCCAGTGATGCACGAGTTCATGAAACTCATGGAGATTTTGAGCAGGGTTGTCCTCCTTGCGCTCTCTAAATATAGGAAAATAATCATTCCATTCATTTGGAGCAGGAACAACATTGGGAAAACCAGGAACAATAGAGAGATTAAAGGGAGCAAACCTCTGAGACATGATTTTTCCCATTTCAAACCAATGGAGTCACTAATCGCTCCTTCAACCACAGAGTCGCTAGATGGATGATATGCAGAATGAGTGTGTTTGGTCTTTGTCCACCATCAAAGACCAGCTCTAATCGTTGTGTTCTCCCAGAGGCTACCAGGTGTAGCCAGAAGCAGTCACACTAAAACAGCAGAACCGAGGCAGTGGAGTCGCCAGGTGCAAGTTGTAATCTTCAAAAGGTTCTGAATTCTGATGCACCTTCAGAATCAAAAGTTTGTTGTTGTCCTACCCAGGGAAAATATTCAATTTCATCCCCGACAACAACGCCAGAAATGTAAGCACCAGAAGTGACCCCTGGATTGCAGCAGAGGTAAGCCTGATACCCATCAATATTTTATGTCACGGGTTGGTTTTCAAAGAGGTCAAATGGGAGCAGACTCGAGATGATATTGTTTTAACTCAGAAAACTGGACTAGCATACACAAGCAAGTGAGGTCTTAGTTGAAATTCAGTCAATAGGTTGTAGTAGAGGTGAGTAGGAGGAAGACTTCAGTGAAGAATGTAGAGGTCTGTCGTGAACATCAGGCTTTCCGGCAGCCTAAGGAAGAAAAACTTAAACCCAATGTCTTCTTGAATTCAAATTTCAAAGAAACTGAAAGGAATTATAACAACACTATGATCAAACATTCATCATAATACAATCACAATAATTCATGTGAATCAGTCACTCATGAACTCTTTCAGTATCAGAGGGAAATAAGATGTAGTAAGAAAGCTGACTGTCATATAACAAGAAGTCTAAAATGCGTATACATAACCAGAGAACCTGAGTGTTTATTAAAACTTTACAAAAAGGGAGCATTGCTCTACCATCCCCTTTACAAAATATTACAACTGCATACATATACTGAGAATTGTTGTAACCACCAGGAGCGTGATCGGGCCCCTGCATTCAAAGTTTCCAGTCGGCACCCTCTTCTGTCAGACTTCACTTGCAATATGTTGTTAGACGCAAGATCGGATCGATATGGCTCTTACAGGGAACCTGTCCATAGGGGTACCACAGGTTGATCATTCCAGAACCTCCATGCTTTCCATTTATAGATTGAGCCGAGGTTTCAACCACCTGCTCAATTTACATTAACTGCTTTTCCCCGGAGAGTGGCCAAGACGAAATGCTTAGGAGATGACCACGTGCTTGCTCTCCAAGGCTCAAAAGCTAGCCTCCTTTCCTCTGGCCCCTCCTCAATGTAACCCAGGGCCATGACCCTGCGCTAATCTCATATGATATCCCAACATTTCTCATTTCAGGGGCTTTCATGGTGTTAACATCCAGGTTTCTCGATATCATAATCGACAAAAAATCTTATCTGACCGACGGTCAGATCTGCTTCTCAACCAATGGCTGTGATGCTCCTCCTGGACTCTAAATTAGTCCTCTATACGCGACTAGGGGCTGACTGCTTCTCCTAAACCCCTCTTTGGCATGACCATGTGCCGTGACCTGACGCCTATCTCCAAAGGCGCTTTGAGATTTTCCGTTTTGTCGATTCCCGCATGCTAAAATTTAGAATTCCTGATACGCGATTTTATGAAATCGTCCACCCAGATGAATGGTCAAACCTACTTTAAATTTGACGACCAATATTGCTTCTCCGAAGACCCCACGTCACTAGTTCTATGCGACGTGTGCTAACCTTCTCTCCTAGACCCGCACACCTATGTGATCAAGTGTTGAGACCACGGGCTCAATTCTCGGGTGTTTCGCGATTTCGCGTTTCGAGGGTCTCGCACCATGTTCCACTTCTGAAACTTGATCCGCGAAATCATGATCATGTTGATCCGGCGACACGCGTCCTTTAATTTGGATGGCTCGAATTGAAACCATCGACTTTTCAGGTATCAGGATTTCAGGCTATGGATGCACCTTTTCGACAAGAATCCCGAACTCCCAATTCTCGATCCTCCGATATTTGCCAATGTCAGATCAACGGCCCTTGACTCTTCATGATCAAACGACCTAAATTATTTCGTGACCTCGCGTCTCGCAAGTTCTCATGGCCCGGACATTTGATAGCTTTATCCTGCGAGTCGACGAAACGTTAATCTCGTGCCACACGTCCTTCCCGATACCAACGGCTAGGATGGCCTCATGAGACCGCAACTCAGCCTGACACTATTCTTCGCACAACTGCATGGCTCCGACTACCCAATGACCATTGATCCACTTCGTCTGATGGATCTTTGTCATTGAACACTGATCTTGCTCATTTGCTTGTTTTGAATCCATATTCTGAATGCTCTAAGTGTAGCGCTTGGTGCTCACGACGATGACCTGTGAACAATTACTCGGATGACTGCCTGAGGGCTCGGGAAAACAAAAGGATCAATGACAGTGGTAAAGAGAGAAGTGATCAACCTTAGAGTAGACAAAGAGGTTTAGGGCCGACACTTCTCAGGAAAACCAACAAGGAGAATAAATCGATCAAATGGATGAAGGCAACAGGAGGAAAAACTACAAGCTGAGAGGAAAAACTTTAAAATCGGGTCCGCCAAAGGAGGGAAGTCAGACAAAACTACGAACCTAGGTAGAAACACAGACTCACAAGACTCTGACAAGCTTATGTGTTAACAAGACGCATAACCAAATGTATTCACATAATAATGTATAATAAATAGTACTATCATGATAACCACCATATTATGGTCAATGGTACTAAATTGGGAAGAATAGAACCATCACCTTAAAACATAACTAAGATAAGGACTATATCCTAAAGTATGCATGATGTGGTCAATGAATTAGGATAGAATGAGCCAAAAGGCTAATGAATCCCCCCCTCCCCCTCCCCTCAATTGTAAATATGTACTTGCGTACCAACTAGGAAACAAAGACTAGTGCAAAAGGTGATAACATCTCCAATTTTTCAACTTGATACCCATGGTCTAAAACCTCATGAGTCTTGGTGAAGATCCACCTACAAAAAAAATGCCAAAAGTGGATGTCAAATACCAAGTCTAGGAATCTCATCGTGCAATAAATGAGCCAAATTACCTGCAAATGTCCATTGATGTGAACCAAAAACCAATGAGAACAAAACCTATTGAGAAGTGAATTATATGTAAATCCAATGCATCTCATATACCAAAAATGCTTGACAATTAATGTGCCAAACAAAAATGCAGAAGAACCAACTATCCTTTTACTATCCTTTTAAATTCCAAAGACTATCGAGTGAACAAAAAGGTTCGCAAAACTACTCTTGAAAACTGACACACAAAACAACTCAATAATCCAACTAGCATAAAATTGTTGATCGACATCCTAGACATGTATCTTGAAAAACTTGTGATTAAAAATCTTGTGAATGATTTAACAAGGAGTGACTCATAACCCTACAAAAAAAGTTAAGTAAACCAGGTGAATTGTTGGTATTACCTAAAACAAATATATTGATAAAAAAATGTCGAACAACCATGCAAGTCATAAATCTACAATATGTGACTAAATACTTAAATGCCAAAATGACAAACCATTAATCAAACTAATATCCATGTCAATATCCCGAAAATCTTGAAAAAAACTGTTAAAATGTTAAGTGATGAACTGTCTTGGTGAATATCAATGTCAAAATCATCAAATCCTCAATCCATCATCCGAAATAAACCATAATCCTCGAAATCAAGCTAAGTAAACTTCAAATATTGAAGTCTAGCTATCAACAATATCTTCCCCCCTATAAACTTAAAGGTGAGAAGCCAAGGAACCTGTAAATCGACAACATCAATGTACCCCTCCTAAAAATTGAAAAGGGTAATCCTTATGGTCATGCCCTAAATCATCAATTAATAACAAAAAATATTCATATCCATCTGTTGTAGAAACCATTATTGTCAAACATTTTTATACCTATCTATGAATTAGACAATAAGACCTTTCCAATAACTTGGCTTCCAAATTCCAATGGCAATTACCTGACCATCCAAAATGTACATGTTTTTAATTAATCTTTGTTTGCTTTCAACATCTTTCTAAAAGGTGGTTTGTCTTCCCACAAAAACTACATGGGTTAAGATTAAAACAGTGCAACTCCTTATGGCAAACTTGAGGATAGTGTTAGCACTATTCAAGTGCTCCACCCAACTTATCATCTCACATGCATCATCTTCATAATCATCATCATCCGTAAGTTCCTTCTTCTTAGCTTCAACTCAATCATCAACTATATGCATCTAACAATCATCATCAAGAAAACTTGTAGTTGCAAACTTAACAAGTTAGAGTAATTAGGAATATGAAAAAAATCAAACTCATTCTTTCATACCCTAAGCCATGTTTATTCTTCTTTAACTTCAACCCATCTTGAGGTCTTACAATTTTATTATCTTTTTCTTAAGTGCCTTCGTCTAATTCATCTCCTCTCTTCTTAATGTCTTCATCTAATTCATCTATATCATCCTAAGGGATAAACTACTTGTTGGGGAAAAATATGAGACCGGGGTTATCAGAGGTTACCAACAAAGATATCGTTGTAGTCAAGTAGCACTGGCATATTCAATCTTCTGCAAGGGAACAAGGTCTTACTCGAAGCGCAACTGAGACTTATGTGTGATAAAGTGAGTTAGCAAGGACACACCATTAGATCTAAAGCAATACAATACAGATCCATCCTTGAATGCGGAAATATTATATTATTATAAATCTAGACGAGTATATGCATCGGATAATCCATGTTGCGCGGTATAAAGACAAGTCTATACATGAAAAGATACTTGGAAATAAAGATGGAATATCAAATACACCGTAAATAATAACTTGCGCAAAGGAGAAATTACTGATTCATAGATTGGGATAGAGTCGAATAGCCAATGGCTTTCCAACAGGTTAGGGACATCACGCATGTTGCAACACCTTCATCAATTACAATGCGCTTGATGGTAATTTTTGTGTACTCCACATGGATTTGTAAGCCCATGTGGTAAAGTAAGCGAGGCCTAACATCTGTGACGTCAAACTTAATAACCTTCGAGCCACATGAGTATAGAGATCCTAGAGAAGATAACAAGGTGCTCCTCTTTGAAGGACATGTTTGGAGCACCTCCAAAGCCGACATCGTACAAGGGGTTTGACCGAGATCTTCGACAATCGAAAAATCATGGGCAACTCTAGCATTAGGATTGTGGTTAGAGTGTTTCAATACTCCTTTCGGAATACGAGGCAAAGGTTTTGGCTTTTCGATTTGTAAGGGTGTTTTCGGAGGAGGAGGAGACTCTGGACCTACAACAATCTGTGAAGAATCGTAATCACAAGATCGAGTGGCTACATCAATCTGAGACTTGATCATATTGACGCATAGATGGCCACCTTCATGTGTCAAGGGGTTTTGACCCCTGCTCGACGCATTTTTGGTGTAAGAGGCCCCTGAGGCCATTTGTTGATTATGTGAAAATGGATTTGTCAGCACAACGGGCGGTTGTGATAAGAGCCTCGAGGATTCCTTGATTTTGGGGCATAGGTGGGTAAGGTGATCATCTTTTCAAAGTTTACAAGGAAACTTCACCTTCCTTTTTTCTTGCTTGCCCTCAACAAAATTATTATTTGATTTATCATTGTTAGTGTCGTCCTTGGCTTCTTTATTATTTTTCCCACCCTTACGATTATTACCTCGTCCTTTCCTTTTATTCCCTCCTGGTTGTTGGTTTCCATTTGGGTTGGTCAATGACTATACAAAATGTACATCTGTCGATTGAGTGGGAGTGGAGGACGAAGTTGAATCTTGTCCCACTACAGGATGGCTTAGAGACAAATATTTCAACTGGTTCGACACCAAATCTGTAGACTTAGCATTTGCGGAGCCTATGATGTCGTCGGCATGAGGCCCAAGCTTTTGTTTAGGGTCATAGTTTGACCGCGGTGTGTCAGGAAGAATTTCATATAATATCCCATATTGAGCATATATGAGGTCCAATTGCTGGGCTTTGAATATATCTTCTTCCTCAGATGTTACTCGGGATGTAGAGACATCCTTCAAAATATAAGGCAATAAGGACTTAAGGAACCATTCCAACATAAACTCTGGAGGAATGTAGGCTTTTATCAACCTCTTCCATCTATGCCACTCTTGGATATGGTCTGAGATATGTGTGGCTTTATCTTGGCGGAGGGCCGACAAAAGTTCTATGCCGACATCGTAATGAATCGACAACTTGGAGTGGTTGAGAAAGACCAAAACCATCTGATTAAAGTTTTTGTATGTTCTCCCCGGTAGCTCAATGTACCATTTCACAGTGACCCCCATGAGGGTGTGCTGAATTAGCCTCAGACGAATAGAATCGTCATTAAGAGAATTAGATGAGCACCAAAGATGAAAAGGAGTAACATGATCACTCGGATCCTAGCCATAATTTCCTTCGAATTTTGGAAAGTCCGAAGGAAGCTTGGTGGGGACGGGGGGCCATGACGGATCGTGACGCACCGGGTTATTCATTAATTTTGACAAATTTGGCAGATTAAGCGTGGCCAGAAAAGGGAGTTGGGGTTGCAATGTCTGAGCCCATGCTCCCGAGAAATATTGGTGTCGAGGGATTGCATGCCATCTAGGGGTTTGGTATATACCATAGCCCTGTTCGGTAGGGTAATATTGTCCTCCAAACTGATTCATAAAAGGTTGTATGGGCACCATACCTATGGAGGTGGAATAATGAGGTTTATATACACTGCCCCCAGCTGGAGGAGCTCTAGGTTGGGGGTTTCCCATAGCGTGAAACTGACTTCCTCTGAATGGAACTCTGGAGGATAGAGGGGGATTCATCATAATAAATGTGTTTGTCGAAATCTTTAAGGAGGAATAAGGGGTAAAGGACGGAATATATGAAGCGACTTGTCTGCTCAGTTGAGTACTCCATCTAGAAGCATTAAGACTAGGATTAGACCCGGAAGAGAAAGGAGGCTGACCTCCAACCATAGGATTCATTTGGGGAATATGAACTCCACCAAATGAGAGAGGAGCATGCGGAGGACCCATGCCCCCAGGTCCAAAACTAGGATTTGCATTAGTTGATAGAATAGAGGATGAAAGTTTCGACGTCATATTGGGCATACCGAAAGAAAAAGGATTAGAAATTGAAGGTATTGATTGAGAATTGTATCCTAGCGTACCCAAAAGAGACCTGAAGGGGTTCGTTTCCATGGGTTGAGTAGAACCCACAGGTTGGGTAGCAGTAGGGTCGGGAATCTCCGACACTCCAACCGTCATGGTTGAAGGAGTCGAAGGGATCCCACTAATCACAGAAGGTATAGGAGTCGAGGGACTCCCAATGTCATTCAGATTTGGCTTAGTAATCATAACTGGATAATAACAAGTCTGAGAGGTGGAGATGTATGTACCACGTTTATTAACTTTACACCATTTAGAAGGAAACTTCGGTAAAGACTCAATATGTGGTGGTAACTTCAACTAATGGCGAGACCTGTGAGGAAGCTAGTGTTGCTCCATGAAGACTCAAGATTCGAGATATAAAACTGAATCCTGGGGCCAACTAACAATCACAGAGCACACCAAAATAAACAAAATGGCCAAATGCACACAAACATGATATAATGGCTGAAAAGGGGCCTCCCTCACTAGAGTAGGTATGCCTCGCCCAAGAGGGGCCTAAGAATCCCTTCAAAATATTGGAGGTATCATAATTAGTTATAAGGGCCCTCGTGGGATTAACAACGTAGTTGGTCAGATACCCCTTGAGAGGTAATCATCCATAAAGGTCGTGTGTTCTCCGACCCTTATCTGACTCACGATACCTGCAAAATGAACCTGCAAGTAACCTATGTGGCTACCTATGTCAAGCAACTAGAGTCATCACAATATAACCAATGCGTAGACGAACAGTCGTAAGTGTGGTCCATCATCTAGGTAGAGTAACAAAGCCCAAAATCTTGAAAGCACCGCCTCTCATGGAGGTAAAGGTACTAGCAAGACCCCCAAATACGAATAGAACCCCAGAAATATCTCTGACGCTAAGAAGGTATTAGAGGGATATCTTTGCAACCAACTTCGTGCAACCTTGTGCTTAACTCCGGTGTGAGCGGAGCCTCTTGATGTCACTAATTACATAATAGGTTTCATTACTCCTTGGTTAGACACACATGTTTAGTTTTATAGCCTTGGAGAAGTTTACTCACAAAAATACTATTCCAATTTCCTATGTCCTATACTTGTTTGTGTATCCTGGAAAATAAAATTGTTTCTAATCAATTTTAGTTAATCGACGTTACTTTTAACGACTTCTGCTTACTCAAGAGGTGTGGTCGTGAAACTGATGGTATTATGACTCAACATATCAAAGAAGCGAATGTAAAAACACTACTAAGTCCCAATCTTGAATTCTAAAGAGATGGTAAGCTTCTAAATGCAACTTTCAATGCAATTTCTATAATTTCATTGAAATGCAATCTTTCCACATGTGTCAAAATCAATACTAAGTAATCAAAAGAGCAAATTCCATAATGCAAAATGATCATTTTTTTTTGTATTTTCGATATAAAGAAAAGAAAATGCAAGGGCTGAATAACAACTTCACATAGAGACCCTACTGCAAGCAAAAAGAGACAAGCCAAGCATGATACCAAGAAGCAAACACTTAGACCAAGATGCAAGGAAAACCAATGAAAAACATGATAAGAAAGAATGTCGCCCAAAAATTCAACAATAAGAAGGTTTCCTATCACTCTATAAGCACTTAACAGTTAGGATAGAGACCCAAGAAGACTTGACAACCAACCAAACACACCCAACTAACACCAAACCCAACCAACAAGACTAAAGAGTTGATGTACACAATTGTTTGAGCAAAAGTCGTGTATGTACGCACCCTAAGGAAGGACAACTCATGTATGTATGCGTCTATCAAGGGAAAAACCGCGTATATATTGTAAAACATTGACAGGGCAAGGGTTAAGCCAAGAAACTCAGATGAAAAGTAAAAATAGGTTGTCAAGCAATCAAGCGACAAGGAAACTCAAGCTAACATAGAGCAAATCAAGGAGAACACACTCCAAACCCCAAAAAAGAATATCAATCCCTAGTATGGTTGCCAATTATGTTACGAGGAAAATCTATCTATGGCATGGGGTAAACCACAACATACAAAATGACACGCAAAAATCAACTCTAATCCCAAGTATGTTATATAAATGAAATGCTAACAAGACAAGGCCAAGAGCCTACCTCGTCTGGACGTTTGATGAAGACCATCGTTGAGCACGCAACTCAAAGCTTTATACCTGCACCTTGTCCTCAACAACCAAGATACACAAGCATATGGTGATGATATATAGTGTTAGCATATAGATTAGCATAATCCATTAACATTCATGACAAATATGTCCATGGAATAATAATTCAAATATTTGCAAGATATCAATTGGATGAGAAAAGAGTATTTCTATTAAAATAATCATCAGAAGTATATACATGACAAACTTCTTTAACGACACATATCTTAACCGAGAAACTAAGTCCCTCCAGGTGGGCCTCCACCACTTCAATCCTTCACCAAAGGCAAGCTCATATAAAGGAGACAATGAGGTTCTCCATCACAAAGAAGGAAGAGCTTGGGGGCTGAACAATGAGTTCAAACTTTCAAGGATAAAGGGATGCAGACTCAATATGAAGTGAAATTTCTACAGAGTGTCTTTGCTCTCAAAGTTGAATTCTCCTTTTTTCCAAGGCTTGGATATGGCTCAATTTCTAGCCTTCAAATGGAACTGAAGGGCCGAGCCAGAGCATTTCCAGTATATGGAAGGTCAAGGATCATGGATCCTGTGACATGGCATGGAAACCTGACATAAATTTTCATTTCGAGCAATAAACCCGATGTACGCGGGCTGTGGTGGAGCAACCTGCGTATACGTTGTTGTCTAATTGATAGGGCACGTATATGTGGAAAATGTGATATTTTAGCTTTGGAAGGTACAAAAGGGGACTTCAAGTATGAATAGGGAAATGGAAAGTCCATCCAAGCAAGTTACATGGGATGAGGAAAATTTTATTGTAACACAAATCGCGACCAAAGGGAATGTGGTTGCTCTGTGCTCACATTGCACTCGCGATCACGATCGTACAATTGCAAAAAATAAAAGATCTGAAGCAGATCTATCAAATCTAGCACTGAAAGCTTTTAACTAGCTTCAAAAAAGACTTATACTAGCTCTAGCACCGAAAGCTTTTAACTAGCTCTGTTATCGTTTTGAATTTTTCTAATTTTCAGATATGATAATTATTGCCTTATGATTTAAATGCTACTGTTATGATTTAAATGCTACTGTTATCATAGAATAATTACATGCTGAAAATCTCAACAAGACTTTGCAGACTTGATGAGAGGTTGTTGTAAGTAAATATTATATGAGATCATATATTACAATTGAGGGCCCCGATACATATACTTGGGCGGAGTGCCCTTTTATTGATGGACATGTCTTTTCCATTATTGTCTTTTCATTAATTAATTAATTATTAATTATTGATTATTTATATATTTATACATTATTTTATGAATATATTATATTTATGTTGATGATTATTTCCTCACATGCACGTCTAATTAACATACTAGATCACTCCATCCTGGAGCAGGCAATGTGAGAGCACCTTGAGTTTATCCACCCCTCGTCGGGAGAAAGACTACGCCTGTGCCATTCACTACTAGCAAAGCTTTGTGAGTGAATGAGTCATTTCCCTTGGTCAAATCAACATGACCAATCTGGGAGAATGTCTGCCCAATGCTGCTAACTGGAGAACCATCAACACACAAGCCATGATATGGTGTTGTAGCGTCAACTTGCGCAAAACCTCCCGATGGTCCTACTGGTGGAGGCGGCATTGGGTGTTGAGAGGGTCCTGCAGCCCTTTGTCTAGGACATTATGTCACTGTATGAGCCTCGTTTTAGCAGCTGGTACACCATACCTACGATCAACCTACTCTAGGGAGGGTCAACTCTTGAATCTTGTTGTTTAGTGACAAAATCTTGCCTTGTAGTTGCACAATGTAGTTATCTGTTGTTGGGTTAATGGTATCCGGGTTAGTGATAAAAATCCTTGTATAAACAATTCTCATTGGTGGTCTTCATGGATGGGGTTTACTAATTTCCCTATCGCATATTTAAATCTTTGGTTATATTTTTAGGCAGACTCACCATCCCTTTGTTTGATCTCCCACGACTTAAAGAGGGCTTGTTGTTCTAAATGGGGTAAATGAAATTATGCTATGAATCACTATTTGACTTCAGCAAGAGTGAAATCCTATCCTCGAGGATTGTCTGGTTCAATGGATTTCATATACCATTTCAAAGCATGACCTCTCAAGGTGGTTTGAAACTCGACTAGTTTATTAGCATCCAAAGTTCCATGAGACCTCCAAATGGCCTCGCAAAGGAACCAATGTTGTTGAACATCCTCATCCCCTTTACCCAAAATTTTGGGTATCGAGTGAGGGATCTTGCATGTTAAGTTTCCATCGGAGAACTTAGGGATCCTATCAAAATAAATCATGAAGGTCCTGGTTGTGATATAACTAAATAACTTGCCACACTACTACTACTGCTACCACTTGAACTGGTTGGACTAGAATGATTAGAAACAACTGAAATTATGGGAGAATTTAGTGTAGAATTTACTGGATTTGTAGATTGCACTGAGGGATTGGGAAATCAGAGGCTGGTTCTTATGTCTTTAGGATATGATTCTTTTACCTGGGGGGTCGCATTAGGAGGCCATATCGTAACAAGTCCTGTAGGGTACTTCACATCTTCGAGTGCTGTAGGATCTGATCCTCCCACAACTTCTTCAGAGGTTACAACTGACTCTTTTTCCTTTGGGGTGACACTTATCTTGACCCTTTCTTCTAAATTTTCTTCACCTCGTCTACTGTCTCTAGAACTTTCACCTTTCTCTCCAAACTTCTCCTTCAACCATCGACTGGCCAACCTTCCACGTGTCTACAACTCCCTCAACTTCTCTAACTCTCTTTTATGACTACTCTCAAAGCTGATCTTCTTCCGCTACTGATCATGTCTCTTCATCAACTTTCGCATCTATTTTCGCCACCTCTTTTCGATCACCACAACCCTTTTGTGAACCCATTCATCTTTGACACTCTTCTCATGACAACCCCCCATACCTCAAGAACTTCCATATTCTAACTCATGAACCCTCACCCGAATCACCCACCCCTCATGTGCAAGGGTTTTACACTGCCTTTTCAACCGAAGGATTAGACATTGACCTACTCCGATGATAAGAAGTTTAGATAAACAAAGAAATCTCGAACTCCGGAGCCCCGTAGTTAATAAAAGCTATCAGAATAGACAATTGAAGGTCTACAGTGGTAGATCTATTTCATGCTTTGGTGATAAATGGAGGAATGTAGAAAGGAGCCACAATATCCCAGAGTCCCATAATCACCAAAATCCTGCTAGGCATTCTATCAAGAATGAGCTTCGAATAACGAAGATTCCCTTGGACTATTCGATCATGTGAGGGAATGAATAGTTAGCCCGATGTTGACCACTCCAGGATTACGAGGAGTCCAAACAATTAAAAATATTGAAGTCACGAAATAATGACAATCGTCAGATCAATAAAGAAATTAAGATGAATCTACGACTGATAGATCCTGGAGGAAGACGTGTGACACATCAGTAGGTCCACATTAGCAGGACCATGTCAGCAATAGATGACACATGGCCCAATGAAATCATGACAAGTGTCAAGGTCGATGTGGCACATAAGGATTGTAAAAGTCACAAATCATGGTGACACTTGGCACACACACCAAGGGTCCATGTCATAGGTGACGTTAGCATGCCACGTCACTCAGAGATTACAACCTCTGGGTATGTCCAACTTCTCCTACTAGCAAAAATTCTCGAAGTACCGAAGGCCGAAGTCACAAATTAACGTTAATCATTTATCTACTTCGGGAGCATTCTCGACCCTTGATCAAGAGTAGTGGAAGAATAGAGTAAGCATGAAGAGTTAACCGACATCAAGCGATCACCGACATTTTATGACTCATTCTATAGGTAAACCTCTGGAGGAATTGTCCAACTTCAGAATTCTAGTAACCCGGAGTCCCGGAGTGAACGAGAAATGTTCATTTCAACTACAGATTAAGTCCCGACTATCGATTTGTTTTAGCCTCTAGATAAGTAAGAATCGTCCATTCAACAAGAGATTAACTCCACAACGTCAGATCAATATCAAAGAGAAAGAATCGATAGATGAGATTGAACTTCCGCGATAAAGCGTCATATGTATTCATCCTTGGTCATAGGTCGAGGTCATATGTAAAGTGGCGATGATTTAAAGGGCCAACTAGGTTAACACCTGGTCACGATATATGGTCACTTGGTGAAATGAAGTGCCTATGGGATAAAACATAAAACAAACCCCGCGCCTTATGTATCTAGTTGTTGGTAACAACATTTTGGTCATATGAAAAACAAAGGGGAGTCACAAGCTACCACCTGTCCATCTTACGTACATGAAAATACACCAGATAGCAGAGTAAATGCTTGATTCTGAAATATTGAGAACTAATGATGCAATGTACGTGTGGGATCGAAATAATGAAGTCTATCCATGCCTGTGATCGACTCTTAAAAGTTTGATCAACATATATATGATGACGAATTAGCCCTCTTATTAAATTGAAGAGCTTTCACGATAATGGATGAATAATAATAGAAGAAGATATTAATTATAAGTTAAAAGACAAACATTATTTGTTGTTAAACATAATGAAAAGGTGCATTGTTATGTATGAAGGACACAATGGTTCAATTTCACACCTTTTGGAATATTGTATAAACACAAATATAGGGTGAAAAGAAAGTGTATCTGCTGTCAAGATTAGAAGATCAAAAGCAAAATTAGAATCCAAGAAGGAAAACTAAAGATACTTATGCAGTGAGGGTGGAAGGGAGGAGCAAGGAAGGATTCATACCCTTTACTAAGTAAAGTGTGAAAACAAGGGAGTTGGTGCTTCCTAAGGTTGGTTCCCTAAAAGAAGGGAGGTTGTGCTTCCTAGGGTTGGTTCCCTGAAGAAGGGGATTTGTGTCTCCAAGAGTTTGTGCTCTAAAGAGGATTGGTATCCTTCACAATCACAGATTATTCTTTATAAACTTTGTAATTCTTGTTAATTATATTTATATAATTGATTTTAAATATAATTTCATTGTTGATCTATTGTGGTGATTGATAAAATAACAAAGCAATTACTAATTATTTAAAAAGGTAACATTGATTCACCCCCCACCTCTCAGTATTTCCAACAATTGGTATCAGAGCCAGTGCCTTCAACACAGTCTAATAACTAGAAGGTAGATACTGAAAGAAATGGACCAGCAAGAGGGGATTTCTTCCAACAAAGCACCATTGTTTAAAGGAGATGATTATGCTCTCTAGAAAATAAGAATGAAAAGTTGCATTATGGCTCTTGGTTTCGATGTTTGACAATATATAGAAAATGGGTACATTGCACCATCTACTCCACCCATAGATACTGCAGGAAAGAAGATTTACAATGACAACTCAAGAGTAGTCAATGCCATTCTTGGAGGATTAACAAATCCTATATTTGTGAATGTAATGCATTTTAAGTCATCTAAGGAGTTCTGGGACAAACTGGGGGTTATATATGAAGGCAACATCAAAGTCAAGGAAGCAAAACTACAAACCTACAGAGCTCAGTTTGAAAATTTGAAGATGAAAGAAGAAGAGAACATTGTCGAATATCTTCATGGAGTAGATGAGGTAGTTAAGTGAATCAAAGCATCTGGAGAAGAACATAAAGACAAACATATTGTACAAAAGATCTTAAGATCATTACCTATGAGGTATGATGCCAAGATTGCTACAATTGAAGATAGATCAGACATTGACAAACTCATAGTAGATGAGCTCCATGGAATTCATACAGTGTATGACATGAGGATAGGATAGAAAAAACTATCAAAAGGAGAAACTGCCTTTAAGGATTCTAAAACAAAGAAGAAGTAGGAGAAAAAGACCAGTGGAGAGTTATTAGAGATATCTGATGAAGAAGTTTTCAACTTCATGAAGAAACTCAAGAGAGGGACTGGAAAATACAAAGGAAAGTTTCCTCTAATATGTTTCAACAGTGGAAAAATTTGACACTTTGCCAATAAATGTACCTATCCTAAGCAAGAGGAAAGTGATTATGAAAGAACTTTCAAAGATTAGAAGAAGAACAAAACCAAAGATAAAAGGAATGTCTACACGAAGAAAACTTTCTTTACCCAAGAAGACAATAGCTCATCTGAAGAAAGTGAAGAAGAGGAACCAAAGCTTCTATTTATGGGAATGAAAACTCAAGACGATAATTATTTAGAATATGAAGAAGAAGTGAACCTCAAGGAAGAATTTATCTGTGCAATTGAAGAACTAAGAAAATCTAAAAAGCAAAACAAGTTACTAAGGGAACCATTTCTAAAGTTTGAGGAAGTTATAAAATCAAGAGAAAAGGAGGTTTCCAAAACCATTAGTGATTTAGAACAATTGATTATTGAGTTAAAAATCCAACTCCATTGAATAAGGAATTCAACAAAAAACAACAAACATGTAAGATATTGGAAGATGAAATAATTCAACTAAAATGGAAACTAGAAAAAAAACACATTCAGTCTAAGTTTGAAAACAACTAAAAAATCTTGAACAACATTCTTAACAGTCAGAGATCATCAAATGATAATATAGGATTGGGATATGATCCCTTTACAAAACAAAAGAATGACATACAACCAATCAACTATGCATATGCTCTTAAGAACTCCATAAGAAGAGAAGAAAATAAGGCAAGGACAATACCATTGAAGACTGTCCCAAATAAACATAAATTTGCACACCTTACTAAAGAAAAAGATGACAGAAAGAACAAAATCATCATAAGGAATCCATCTAAAATAAATCAATATATTTTCCTTGGATATTGCTTTTCCTGAAATACTTTTGGACATAAAGTAGTACACTGTAAAGCTTATAGAAAGTACAATCCAAGAAATGTTCAAAGATATGAAAACAATAAGAATAATGCAGAAAGAAGAAATTTTAACTCACTCTCTCCTTTAGAAGACTTCAATATTGAATGCCAAAAATGCAACAATTATGGTCATAAGGCTAGTGAATGTAGATTTCCAAAGTATTCCATGAAGGAAAGTATATCCAACATTAAGGAAAATTATAAGAAGATACAAAGAAGAAAAGCTAAAGTACAAAGAAAGAAAAATGATGAAGATATTGCACCTGAAATTGATAAAATTGACAATAAGAGAATGATGGGTGAAGTGTCTAATAAGGTATATGAAAATCAAAGTTATGCATATAAAGTGGATCAAGCTCAAGAAAATAAATCTCTTAAAGAAAAATGTGGCACAACTACAAAACTTAATAATATCCTGCAAATAAATTATCCATTACCCAACAAAATGCAAAAATGTTTTCTCAAGAAAAGGATAAAGAAACTTATGTTGCACAAAACAATGATGATGATGATGACATTTCAAGAGGAGATCAACCAGAAGAATTGAGTGATGGTGATCTTGGAAATTTTCAAACACTATTTTGATGATCTACTAAAGCTCCTCCTCAACAAAAATATAAACAAAAGAAAGGAAGGAGGAATTAGGAAAGAATTAAGATTGTTCCTGTTGATACCCTTATGAGTATTGAACCACAGAAGAATGAAGAGGCCCTTGGGTTACAAATGAATGAATAGATAAATAGCATCATTAAAAGCAACATGGTTTGATAGTATAACTCTATTTTGCAAGATCTGCCATGGCTTGTTGCAGGTCTTCATTTGCCAAGGAACAATGTTGGTTATGTATTCTCTCAGTGAAGTTATGTGAATGGTTTCTGAGGTAGATCTGTCATGGTACATGGTCGGTACATATGTGAGATCCATTGATATATCTTATGATAGAGGCATATCATGTGTGATATGACACTTGTTTAAGGCACATTGTTCGTACATTGATATAGGCACTTGTTGATGATCCTGATATATGCTTGCTCCACTTTTTGGCACATATTCTTGACATATATTTTGCTTCATGGTTGATGCATGAGATAGTATGTATGATTGGCATACACTTGATGTATGGTGTGGCATGAGTTTAGATGGTTGATACATGGACATGTCTAAGGATTGTTATAGGAAGAGAAGATCATTCTTCAGCAGTTGATCTATGTTCTAGTTGAGCAGTAGTATTCAAAGAGGAAGTAGATTGCAGTGGTAGCATATTGTTCATCTTGTAGAGAATATAGGGGGATACATATCCACATGGGGGAGTTATTCTTCTTTCCCTGATTGGTTGCAACAACATGATTCCAGGAGGAGAGATGATTGGCAACCATGCCACCAACATTGCCTCAAAGTGATATCCCTTGTCCAAAGGGGGAGAGATTCATAGACAGGGGGAGCATCACCTCAGGGAGAGTTTCACCCTAAAGGGAGAAAGGAAACATCCATTTTTGTCATTGTTGTCAAAGGGGGAGAATGATTAGTAAAATCCAATTAAGATTGAAAAAGGGGTTTTACTTTGTTGCTACCAATGCTAAAGGGGGAGAACGTTGGACATGGTGTTATGGGGTTGGGATTGATATCAAAGAAGACCAATATGATCACTGTTGGACATGGTATTATGGTGTTGGAATTGATGTCAAGAAGATAAATATGGTATCGTCATTATGTTTCCTTGAGATTCTAAATCTCGGGAGAGATAACATAGTAGGTTGCACAAAATACATAGCGCAAGGTGTAGAGGAATATAGTATAAACCCAAAGCTCAGGAGGAGTTAGCACAAACAAGTGAAGCCGATACAATGTTCTGCAGGTAGAGAAATCTCGTGCAAAAGACTTCAAGTGATCGTGAATGTTGATCAGGGATAAGAATGAAGTTCGAGAGCATTCGCAGTCATCTGATTGTTGGTGCAAACAAGTTAAAATCTCAACCATTAGATTGAACTAATCGATCATTAGCCGTTGATTGGAGCCAAGAAGGAGAAGCTTCAGAACTCTGGAACTTCACCACTTCGGTGTTTATTGGAGACAAGGCAAAGGAAATGAAATCGTGAAATCGATAAATCCTGCCAGCCGTCCAATCTGATAGGAAGATCTAAATATCATAGATCATGAGATCTAATCAATGATCTAGAAGGTGACATGTGGCATCCACTCAACTAGTACCACGTCAACAGATACATGTCAACATGGACACGTGGGATTCAGTCCATTGGAAGTATAGACGGAATCTAGTCAATCGTCAGATCTAGGAGAGTGAAATCATAGGAGCCGTTAGATCAAGATTTGATCGAGAATTAAGCATTGACCATCGATCTAGAATGGAAATGCTGAACTGTCAGATCGCACTAAAGAAAGAAGATGGTCAACTCTGAGATTTACCTACTCCGTCGATACGAATTTATGATAAACCAAGAAATACCGAACTATGGAGCCCTAGAGTTAATAAAGATTATCGGATCAAACAATTGAAGGTCTATGGTGGTAGATCTATTCGACGCTTCAAAGATAAATGGAGGATTGTAGAAAGGAGCCACAATATCCCAGAGTCCTAGAATCACCAAAATCCTGCTAGCCATTCTATCATGAATGAGCTTCAAATAATGAAGATTCCCCTAGATCGTTCGATCGTGCGAGGGAAGGAATAATCAGCCCGATGTTGACCACTCTGGGATTACTAGGAGTCCAAAACAACTAAAAATCCCAAGTCAAAAAATAATGACAACCTTCATATCAATAAGGAACTTCAAATGAATATACGACTGTTAGATATAGGAGGAAGACATGTGACACATCAATAGGTCCACATCAACAGGATCATGTGAGCAATAGATGACATGTGTCTCAATCAAATGGTGACAAGTGTCAAGGTCGATGTGGCACATAAGGACTGTAAAAGTTACAAATCATGGTGATACGTGGCGCACACACACACTAAGGGTCCACATCATAGGTGACGTCAACATGCGACATCAACCCAGGATTACAGCCTCCGGGCATGTCCAACTTCTCCTACTAGCAAAAATGGACGAAGTATCAAAGGTCGAAGTCGCGAATTAACGTTAACCGTTGATCTACTTTGGGATCATTCTCGATCGTTGATCAATCGTAGTGGAAGAATAGAGTAAGCATGAAGAGTTAACCAACAACAAGCAGTCACCGAAATTCTATGACTTATTCGGTAGGTAAACCTCCGGAAGAATTATCCAACTGCATAATACTAGTAACTCGGAGTCCCAGAGTCACGAATCACAGAAGTATGGGAGTGAACGAGAATTGTTCACTTCAACTACAGATTAAGTCTTGATTGTCGATTTGTTTTAGCCTCTAGATAAGCAAGAATCGTCCATTCAACAAGAGATTAACTCCACACCGTCAGATCAAGATCAAAGAGAAAGAATCGACTGATGAGATTGAACTTCCGCGATAAAGCCTCGTATGTATTCACCCTTGGTCACAATTCGAGGTCATATGTAAAGTGGCGATGAGTTAAAGAGCCAACTGGGTTAACACCTAGTCACAATATATGGTCACTTGGTGAAATGAAGTGCCTACGGGCTAAAACATAAAACAAGCCCTGTGCCTTATGTATCTAGCTGTTGGTCACAACATTTTGGTCTTCTGAAAAACAAAGGAGAGTGACAAGCTATGACCTGTTCATTTTAGCTATAGGAAAATGCACCATATATCATAGTAAAAGCTTGATTATGATCTATTGAGAACCGAGGATGCAATGAAAGTGTGGGATCAAAATATTTGTTGAATTACTGAGAGGGGTGGTGAATCAGTAATAGAGCAATTTAATCCCTTCTCGCCATAAAATGCAAGTGTTATATCAATGTAGCATTATCATCCGATAGTTGTAGAGTAAATAAACAATGAACAAATGAACAATCATACACATACAAAGTACACCAGTGTTTTACGTGGAAACCCAAAGTGGGAGAAAACCACATAATGTGTTTTATTATATGTCTTTAAGAATTACATTCATTGGAAGCACCAACTTCCTTTGTTTTACAGCTACAATTGGAAGGAGGCTCCAACCCCCTAGTTTCTCAGGCTACAACCCGAGGGAAGATCCAACTCCCCAATTCTCTGGCTACAACTAGAAGGAGGCTCCAACCCCCTAGTTTTGTAGAAATTTCAATACAAATTAAGTATTTTATGCGATTATCCTGATCTAACAATTATATGCCATTGTTAAATACATAATCACTTCTACTAATATTCTTGCAGAAATTAAACCATGATCACAAAGTGAAATATCAAGAACACATAACACAAAAGTTTTACAGGGAAAGCATAAAGCTAAAAACCCCACTATCATATATTATGTATATCATGGATCATGAAACAATCTCATACAAAACTCTAATCCAAGAGCTCTCAGTACAATACAATCGTCTCACACTGTCATACAAAAATTGACAAATTCATGTGCCAATATTCTGTCTCCAGACAACCCGCCTCCTCTGCACAATCCCTGCAATTAGAATTCTCACAATGAATCCCAATTGCCTAGTTTGCACATGCTCATGAGCATATCCACTACATGTGTGATTGCATGAGTGCACTTCACTCAAATCACAACTGATAGCCAAACTGTCCCTTTCACCTATTATTTCAACTAGGTCTCCACTGGATCTGACATGCATGTAGTTAACCGTGGTGAATCTTTAGTTGCATGTGAGTTCACTGATTTTGAATTAATTAATAATTAATTCACTGAACTCTCACTAGCGTAAGTTCAATTACAACTAGTACAACTGGGCTTAACTCACTTAACTGAGTTAAACTACTTCACAACTCTCACAACTACACTTATAACTCTGTTACAACTTCAATTCACCTCCATGTATTACCAACCAACCTTTGAACTCGAATTTCCCATAGTTAACTGATTTTCCATTTCAGTTAATTATTTCAAGTAATTATGAGATAATAGATTAATATTTACTGTCCAATTTATTTAAGGGAAAAGTAAATTAGACACATCTTTCTTGTTTACTTTTCAACATTCCCTCTCAACAAGAAAGGGATTATCCTTCACCCCAATCCTGTCTCTATGATATTCGAATTTGCTCCTGGTGAGCGCCTTCGTCAGAATGTCTGCATCCTAATATTTCGTAGGAATGTATTGAAGCAACATGATCTTCCGCTGCACACAATCTCTAAGATGATGATACCAGATATCTATATGATTAGATCTATCATGAAACACAGGATTAATCGAGAGTTTAATGTAACTCTGATTATCACAATGAATCATTGTCAGATCTAATGAGAACCAAACAAACCAACCAAGATCTTTCTCATCCAGATAGCCTCACATGCAGCTTGACTCGCTGCCATGTATTCTGCTTCCACTGAACTAAGTGCCACGGATCTCTGTTTCCTGCTATACCAAGAAACAATTGTATATCTGATACTAAAGATCCCTCCTGATGTGCTCTTTCTGTCCGTTGGGCTGCCCGCCCAATCTGCATCTGTGAAGCCATGCAACTTCAACTCATCCGTATGTCTGTACCATAATCCATACTCAGATGTGCCCTTCATATATCTCAGGACATGCTTACCCACCTTCCAAAAGAGTTTGGTAGGCTTAACCATCACTTGACTTAGCTGGTTAACCGCATAGAAAATGTCTGGTCTCATGTTCACTAAATACATTAGCAAACCTACTAACTATCGATAAACAATAGCATCCACTACCTCTCCAGAAGTAGCATCCTCTTTCTTCCAGTTTTCTGGAAGAGGAGTATCCATGGGTTTGTATCCTTCCATGTGAAACTTACCCAGTATCTCCCTTGCATACTTGCCTTGAGACACAAAAAGTTCATCATCTCGCTGCCATATTTCCATTCCAAGGAAATAATGAAGGAGGCCAAAATCCTTCATCTCGAACTCCTTTGCAAGGTCATCCTTGCATGAGTGTATCAGCTGCTCATCACCAGTCAATATTAAATCATCAACATAAAGAACAATGATTAAAAGCTTACCCTCCACCAAAATTTGGTATAGGTTTGTATCTGCTTCACTTTTGGTGAAGTCCAATCTGGTGAAATAGCTGTCTATCCGAGTGTACCAAGCACGGGGTGCTTGCTTCAACCCATATAGTGCTCTCTTGAGTCTGCACACATG
>JASDQU010682091.1:2849-18060 GCA_032191745.1 Picea mariana
GACGTTTAAACAGTATGTCACCTATCCCTCTTTAGCTAGTAAATTCAATATCTAAAACTTAAGGAAAGCGTCATGTTCTGGTGTGTTTTGTTCTAGATCTAGGTGGATCTAGGGAGATCAGTTAGTGTCCGCACCTACCGATTTGTGTGATAACAAAAAAAGGTTGGAGGATCCTTTTATCCTAGCTTCACAGGTGGTAGGCATGGCTATTGTGATGCAGGAGCATCTCTCCACGTCAGTCAGCCAGCCAGCCAGCCAGCCACATCGAGCACATGCATTCAAGCTGAAGAGAGGTGCAACCTCATTTGAAATTTGAAATTCAATGTAATTTAATGTCTAGGATGGTGAGCCATAGAAGCCATGCCTTTGCACAGGCTGTAGATAAGATAGGCATTTAATGTGTTGTATGGTTGAGATCTAGATCTGATTCTAGACTAGACAGCCCATTCAATGTAATTGAATAGGGTAGGTAGACCTGGAGGGAAGCGCTCGAAGAGCCCCCTCGGGTAAAAGAGATATTCTTATCTCATTTTGGTAGTGGTAGTGATGTGAGGATCTGCATGTAGAGTAGAGAAGAGAAGAGCCAGAGAGAGCTCAAGAACACCTTTGTAAATACAGGCATTTGCTAGAATCAGAAGCAATTTTTCCTGCATGATATTCTGTGTTATATGGGTGTCTGTATGTGTTCTTTCATATGCTGTGAATGTGTGTGTTAGTGCATTTGCAGGGAGTTTGTGTGATTTCAGGTGAAGGTCTTTGAGGTTTCATGTCAGGAGGGCGTGATAGAGTACTGCGGTCTCTGAATACTGGTGCACTGAGGATGCACTTCTGAACACTGTGGGTTTAGACAAAGGTGTGCTGAGGCACAAGAACTGAGATCAACAACTCAGGAGAAATACCTTTGAGGTTACTGAACACCTCAGGAGGCAAGGCTGTGTAGCTGAAACACAGTTGCAGATAGAAATTTGTTGTAAGTTATGTGGAGCTCTGCTAGATGGGCATTGAGCGTAAGCACGAGGTGCTGGAGGAAGAACTCTGCTGAGAGTTGGAAGGAGAAGCAGAATCACTGAGGATTCTGGAAGGCTCTACCAGGTGGGCATTGAGCAGGTGCGTAGGCACGTAGAGAGAAGGAAACTTTGCCAGGAGGGCATCGAGTAAGTGTGCAGGTAGGCACATGAAAGAAGATAACTCTTTGAGTTCTATAAATCAAAGGAAGAATCCACTGAAGGACCTTCACTGGGTTGTTGAACACCCAGAAGGACTCAGCAAGGAGGTTGCTTGAGCAAAGGAAAGCTAGGAAGGAATTTTATTCTCCATTTGTGGGAGAAGGAAGAAAGATAAAACCCCCTCAAGGGGACTGAGTGTTTGCGTAAGCTCAGGATGGACAGCACCAGCGAGTGCATCTGAAGACTCTGTAAGGAGTGCAAGAGTTGGGAGAATCCTTCAAGGGTTTGGAAGGAGAACAAAGCTTAGGAGGAGTAGCAACCACCGACAGATCGGCAGGAGAAGAAATATGGACCGTTGGATTTCTACGTCCAGGAGGAGCCAGGATGAACCTACAAGAGGAGGAGACTGAGAGCCATCAGATCTCATGCAGAAATCCCATCAGCCATTGGATCGAGAGGAGCAGCATAAAGTTTAGCCTCTGGAGGAGGAGCGCACAAGAAGAACGGATCTGGGTCGTCAAATCTGGGACAGATACCCGACGGTCATCAGATTGGATAGAAGCTGCACGAGGGTTAACCATTGGGATATCGGCACTCGGGAAATCAAGATTCCTGAGGTCATGAGAACTGAGACATCATAAGTCTCGAAATTCCAACAAGATCGGAGCCATCCGTTGGAGAGGGACACGTGGCAACGATAGAACGCCACCAAGGGAAGTTTGACAAGAGGTCATTCATCAAAGGATTGGAAATCAAAGTTTCATGAGTCCCATGAACATTGGCAGTTGGATTCGTGATATCACGAAACGCGATACTCCAACAAGCAGGAATATAGCATGGGCCACACATGAGTCGGTGGAGGACAGGTGGCAGATTTTTGCGACGGGTGAAAGGACCGTTGACAGGTCAACGACCGTGAGCCATCGGGGATTGGCATATCGGGGATCCTGTGGACGCGAAAACTTTTCATTTAGAAACCGCGAACCCTGAAACCCCGATAAGGAGGACAGTGCCATAGTGGAGGCTAGCTGTCAATGCAATGGAGCGTTGAGATTCGAGGATTCGGGAATCTCGTAGGCATATGCATTTTGGCATCGCAAACCCTGAAACCCTGACGGGATAAGGTTGTGGTCACAGGATAGAGGTCACATTGGCCAGGGCTTAGCAGGAGGCTAAAGCGCATCGAAAATCGGAGAATCGCGAGTCTTGGGGACGTTGGCACATCGACATTGAAAATTCTGAAACCCCGACAGAAGAAGATAAGGCTGCGGTCTTATAAGGGCTAGTCACATGGACTAGAGAGAATAGCCAGTAGGGGCTAAGGTGAAAAGAAGATCTCATCAGTGATCGGGGAATAGAGAGGACATTGACTCTCGACAACAGAAAGTCTGAAACCCCAAAGCCCGATAACAGTTTCTCCTGTGGGGAAATTTGTTCATGGTTCAGTGTAGAGCCGGAGACAGGGAGATAGAAGACCTCTGGGTCATATGGTGGGAACTGAGCCAGGAGAGCCAGCGCGTGGAGAAAAGCACGCATCGGAGAAACTGTTATCGGGATTCGGGGTTTTGGACTTTCCACTGTCGAGAGTCAATGTCCTCTCTATTCCCCGATCACTGATGAGCTCTCCTTTTCACCTTAGCCCCTACCGACTATGCTCTCTAGTCCATGTGACTAGCTCTTATAAGACCGCATCCTTATCTTATTTTCTCGGGGTTTTGGTGTTTTCAATGTCGATGTGCAAATGTCCCCAAGACTCGCGGTTCTCCGATTCCCGATGCATTTAGCCTCCTGCTAAGCCCTGGCTAATGTGACCTCTATCCCATGACCACAACCTTATCCCATCAGGGTTTCAGGGTTTGCGATGCCAAAATGCATATGCCTATGGGATTCCTGACTCCTCAAATCCCGACGCTCCATTGCACTGACAGCTGGCCTCCACTATGGCGCTGTCCTCCTTATCGGGGTTTCAGGGTTCGCGGTTTCTAAATGCAAAGTTTCCACATCCACATGATCCCCAATATGCCGATCCCCGATGGCTCACGGCCGTTGCCCTGTCAATGGTCCTTTCACCCGTCGTGAAAATCTGCCACCTGTCCTCCACCGACTCCTGTGTGGCCCATGTTATATTCCTGCCTATCGGAGTATCGCATTTCGCGATATCATGACTCCAACTGCCAATGTTCATGGGACTTGTGAAACTCCAATTCCCGATCCTCCGATGAATGACCTCCTATCAAACTTCCCTTGGTGGTGTTCGATCGTTTCCACGTGTCCCTCTCCAATGGACAGCTCCGATCTCGTCGGAATTTCGAGACTTATGATGTCTCAGTTCTCACAACCTCAGGAATCCTGATTTCCCGAGTGCCAATACCCCGATGGTTAACCCTCGTGCAGCTTCTGTCCAATCTAATGGCTGTCGGGTATCTGTCCCAGATCTGATGACCCAGATCCATTCTTCTTGTGCGCTCCTCCTCCAGAGGCTAAAATTTACGCTACTCCTCCCAATCCAACGGCTGAAGGGATTTCTACATGAGATCCGACGACTCTCGGTCTCCTCCTCCTATAGGCTCCTCTTGGCTCCTCCTGGACGTAGAAACCCAATGGTCCAGATTTCTTCTCCTGCTGATCTGACGGCAGTTGCTGCTCCTCCTGAGCTTTCTTCTCCTTCCAAACCCTCGAAGGATTCTCCCAAATATTGCACTCCTTGCAGAGTCTTCACATGCACTCACTAGTGCTGTCCATCCTGAGCTTATGCAAACACTCAGACCCCTTGAGGGGGTTTTATATTTCTTCCTTCTCCCACAGATGGAGAATAAAATGCCTTCCTGGCTCTCCTTCTCTCAAGCAACCTCCTTGATAAGTCCTTCTGGGTGTTCAGCAACCCAGTGAAGGTCCTTTAGTGGATTCTTCCTTTGATTTACAGAACTCAAAGAGTTCTCTTCTTTCCTGTGCCTACTTGCACACTGACTCGATGCCCTCCTGGCAGAGTTTCCTTCTCTCTACATGCCTACGCACCTGCTCAATGCCCACCTGGCAGAGCCTTCCAGAATCCTCAGCGATTCTGCTTCTCCTTCCAACTCTCAGCAATGTTCTTCCTCCAGCACCTCATGCTTACACTCAATGCCCACCTGGCAGAGCTCCATAGAGCTTACAACAAAGTTCTATCTGCAATTGTGTTTCAGCTACATAGCCTTGCCTCCTGAGGTGTTCAGTAACCTCAAAGGTATTTCTCCTAAGTTGTTGATCTCATTTCTTGTGCCTCAGCACGCTTTTATCTGAACCCGCAGTGTTCAGAAGTGCATCCTCAGTGCATCGGTATTCAGAGACCACAATACTCTGTCACGCCCTCCTGGCATGAAACCTCAAAGACCTTCACCTGAAATCACACAAACTCCCCGCAAATGCACTAACACACACATTCACAACATATGAAAGAACACATACAGACACCCATATAACACAGAATATCATGCAGGAAAAACTGCTTCTGATTCTATTAACAATGGCAAATGCCTGTATTTACAAAGGTGTTCTCGAGCTCTCTCTGGCTCTTCTCTTCTCTGCTCTACATGCAGATCCTCACACCACTACCACTACCAAAATGAGATAAGAATATCTCTTTTACCTGAGGGGTCTCTTCGAGCGCTTCCCTCCAGGTCTACCTACCCTATTCAATTACATTGAATGGGCTATCTAGTCCAGAATCGGATCTAGATCTCAGTCATACAACACATTAAATGCCTATCTTATCTACAGCCTGCGCAAAGGCATGGATTCTATGGCTCACTAGCCTAGACATTAAATTACATTGAATTTCAAATTTCAAATAAGGCTGCACCTCTCTTCAGCTTGAATGCACGCGCTTGACGTGGCTGGCTGGCTGGCTGGCTGATGTGGAGAGATGCTCCTGCATCATATTTCCAAAGGATTGGCAAGCAATGGCATAGGAATCAAAGTTTCTTCCAATTCCTTGACCCGATCCTTCAGTCTAGCATTATCGGCCTCAATGCTTCCAATGGAATCATCGAGAGAATCTGCGGTTTCTATGTGAAGTCGACACATTTGGGAAGACCGCATTTTCACAAGGTTAACCTATGAACGATATTTTCCTTTTTTATTTTTTACATCTTTTTTTTCAATAATTATTTTTTTGGACTGGCTGTCAAAAACAGCACTCTGGAACACGAAGGATTCATCTTCGTCAAAATTTTCAGTATCAGCTATGTCCATTGGACGATTATGCTAGATCATGTCTCCAGGATGATCAAGGTAGAAAAATACGTGATCCATATCAGGCTCAAGTTCCATGTTCTCACTCTCAATTTCAGGCTCTTCCGCCTCTCCCACAATGTTTTTTCTCTTCTTCTCCACTTGAAGCTTGTGAGAACTATCAATTTTAGGGTGAGGAGGGTCGTTATCTCCTTTCCCGTTTGAAGAATTTTGGGTTTCTTTGTTGTTGTGGTGGGTCATTGGAGCGATGCTCTGGGATGTCGTACTTTTGGGAGTATCCACTGAGTGAACACTCTTCTCACCGGGGCCTTTTCCCTGTTGCTTGTACAATTCAGTGGTGCTTTGCAGTGTGTCTAGGTCACCGACATCAGAAGCAAGAGCATTGTCATCAGTGTCTCTATTTTCAGCCAAGTGTTTTTTAAAAAATGAATTGTCGAAGCCAAGTGTTTGTAAATGTTGTAAATTGTTTTTATTAGGGTTGAACCCTCTTAGGATTTCAACATATCATAGGTTCAAGTTGATGAAATGGGCTGCAAATTTGTCAATTTTGTTGACATTCCTCAACACGAAGTCCCTGAATTTCCAAGGCAGAGGAATGAACTATTTTTTTCTCTTCTCTTGGAATAGATGCAACCAGTAGTTGTATTGCCTTGCTACTTCTGTAACAAACATTCTGTCTGTAATGTGACATGGAAGGAGAGAAGGTTTTTCCCTGGAGCCAAAAATCCTTATCACAGTGTAATTATCCACATGTCAAAGTGCCCCCTTCTTGTCCAAAACCCTGGTTGCCTGGTCAAATATGCGGGGAGCATATTCTCCTAACAACAAAAATTTGAAAACAAACACAAAGCCATTAAAAACCTCATAAAAACAGTGGGAGGCCTTGTGCTTCCACAAGGCCTGGTACCAGAACATTACTGGGTCGAATTCCCAGTTTACCTTCTTGGACAGAGACAGTTTTGGAAACTAGCAGCAATGTGCTATCGCAAAAACCAAGTAGGATGACATATAAAATTTCTTCTCCTTTTTAAATCTTGACAATTGGGAAAAGATTTCATGGGAAATTATCTTGCCCCAATAAAAAAATGGCTTGTTCCTTCACTGTGAAATACAAAATATAAAGAGCCATGCAGGAAATAGTTGTTGTGGACTCCTGTCCCATTATTCTTGTAAACAACCAAGAAATTTACCAGAATGGATTTCTAGATGAACTAACCTGCAAGCTTGTGATATCTTCAGGAACTGCCATTAGGTCTTCCAAGAACTTGGGAAAGAGGTCCAACCCGTAACTATGCTTTGTTAGGAACTTCTTGGAATCTTCTCCTTTGAACGTCAATGTTGGCTCCGACAATCTTAACATCTGGCGAAAGACCTGAGGTGACAAAGAAACAAAAGAGTGGTCCCACAGTCGAATAATTATTTGGTCTGAAATATATTTATCAGTGCAGCAAGAGACCAGCTCCTTACAATCAAAAACTTCAGGGACACAACCCGTACGAGCAATCCCAGAGGTCCAAATTACTTCATTTTGGGTGGCAAGGGATGAGTAATAAGAATATGCCCTGGACCACTGGAATTTCTGGTCCTCGTACCTAAAGATGTTCACTATATCTCCATATAAATACTGTCGAGTTGATGCCATAGGTTTATGAGAACATTCGTTTTCTCCAAATGATGGTTGAAATGAATAGTTGGAGGCGATAATATAACCCTCCACAAATGTTGGTTCAATGCTTATGAATGGGAAAGTTCCTCGAGCCTTTCGCTCATTAATGACAATATCTATGGGTGTTGCATGATGAGTTGTTAGCAGTAAATATTACTTATTTCATATTTAGAAGTGTGAAAGTGGCGGGTACAACGAAGAGCAATTAAGGATTGGAGGTTTCGTCAACGTGTCAACCCGACGATGTGAGAACGACATTTCATGATTTTGAAATCAACACTCATAAGGGATAATATAACCCACCGCAAATCTTGGTTTAATGCATATTAATAGAAGATATCCTTGAACCTTTCTCTCATGAATGACAATCTATACGATTCATGCATAATGAGTTGTTAGAATTAAAGCTCACTAATTGCATATATATATATATATATAAACATTTTTTTATCATAGACAAGTGCTAAGGTGATGGAGACAGGGAAGAGCAAGGAAGAAGTGGAAAGGTCTGAAAAGCGGTCGGACGGGATTCAAAATAGGGTTTCTGGGGATACTCAAGTGAGGTGAGTGTCCGACGGTCAAATTTTATGTATCAAAATTTTTAACTGCAAAACGTGTAAAACGGAGGAGGGCATGATGGGGTAGTTCAACGGTCAGTTTGTATATTTGTAGAATTTCGAGAATGTGGCTAAGTATGGAATAGGTAAATGGTCGGTCCGACTCGTTTTTGGAATTGAGGATTGAATATTTTTTGAATGGACCAACCCGACGATGAACATATGACATTCCATGATGTTTGAAATTAACACTCGAAAGGGATAATATAACCATCCATAAATTTTGGTTTTATGCATATTAATGGGAGATATCCTCAAATATTGGTTTAGCATTAACACTTTCTAATTGTATACTTAGAAATAAGATCTTATATATACTTGCTACTTTCTAATTGCAAAGGGAACGAGCACAAGAAACAATGATTAGGAATTTGATATTTCTTGAACCCGCCAACTTGACGATCCACGAAAGAAATTTGAAGAGACAGACGGACGGGCTTCAAAATGGGGTGACAATAGTTCCAAAAGAGATGTGAGGACCTGACGATCAAATTGCATGTATTCAAAGTTTTCAGTGAAAAATGTGTACCATGGAATAGGGGATGATAGGTAGAGTGTAATACGGAAGATGGTATGATATGAATCCAGTTGTGAATTTGTATATTGCGGAAGTCGGGGTACTATTTGCGGGTCATGAAACAATAGAAGTGCAATCTAGTGCCTGCCTACTCGGGAATCCACGGTCGGAGAAGTGGCTGGGTATGGAATGCGGAAGTGGTCGGTCAAAGTTGCAATATAAAAGAACAAGTGCAAATGTGAACCTGTGAGTCCGCCAACCCGCGCAACTAGACATTTTTGGAAAAACAACTAAGTGAAGAGAAAGATAAAGTACATGGAAAAGAGAAACAAGAATTTGGTTAAGTATAGAATATGAAAAAGAAGGGTTAATATATTCACATCTGTAATAGATATCCCATTTCCTGGCAAGATATTTTATGAATGTTTCTGGAGAAGTTATATACTTATTTCATATACTTGGAAAGAAGTGTGAAGGTGGTGGGAACAAAAAACAACGACTAGGAATTGGAGATTGTCTGAACCCGCCAACCCGACGATCCATGAAAGAGATTGCAAGAAATGGTCATGGAAAGAAGTCAGACGGGCTTCAAAATAGGTTGAAAAGGGTTCCCGAGGAGACGTGAGGCCTCGACAGTCAAATTGTATTTATTGGAACTTTTGAGTGCATACTATGTAACATGGAAGAGGGGTTGATGTAGGAGTCCAGAAGTCAATTTGTATATCACGGAAGCCAGGGGGTTGTTTACAGGTTAGGGAACATTGGAAGTGCACTCCCCCTGTATCATAATATGCAAGAGAAACAATTGGGTAAGTATGGAATTGGAGGTGCGAAAGAGATTCCAAGAAATGACGAAATATGGAAAGAGGACGTAGGGGCTTCAAAACAGGGTGACAACAGTTCCCCAGGAGACGTGAGGACATGAAGGTCAAATTGCAGGTCTCGAAACTTTCGTGTGCAAACTGTGTATCATGGAAGAGGGTATGATGTGGGAGTGCGATAGTAAATTTGCATATTGCGGAGGCTCGGGTGCTGTTTGTAAGTCACAGAACAATGGAAGTGCAATATAGAGCCTGCCTGCCCGGGAATCTGTGATCTGAAAAGTGGCTAGGCATCGAATGGCTAGTGGTTGGTCGGAGTCGCGATATAAAAGCATGAGAGAAAATGTGAACCCGTGAGTCGACCAACACGTGCATTAAGACATTGTTTGAAAAACGGCTAAGTAATGAGAAAGAGAGAGTAGAGGGGAAAAAGAAATGAGAATTTGGTTAAGTATAGAAGAGGGAAAAGAAGGTCCAATATATTCAAATCTGAAATAGATATTCCATTTCCTGGCAATATATTTTCTGTATGTTTTTGGAGAATTTGTATACATATTGCATATACTTGGAAAGAAATCTGAAGGTAGCGCGAATAGGAAACAACAACTAGAAATTGGAAATTTCCTGAACCCGTGAACTCGACGATCCACGAAAGAGATGTCAAGAAATGGTCAAGTGTGTAAAGCGGTCGAACGAGCTTCAAAATAGGGTGACATGGGTTTCTGAAGAGACGTAAGGCCCCAACTGTCAAATTGTATATATTGGAACATTTTAGTGAAAAATGTGTAACACGAAAGAGGGGATGATGTGGGATTCCAGAAGTAAATCTGCATATCGCAGAATCCGGAGTGTTGTTTGTAGGTCACAGAACAATGGAAAGTGCAATTTAGACAAAGGGGAAGCACTCGATTGAAATGCGTGAATCCGCCAACCTGCACAACAAGACATTTTCGGAAAAAAATGACTAAGTAACCAAAAAGAGAAACTACAAGGGATAAAAGAGTGGAAAAATAGAAAGGCAGAGGGAAATTTTTGTAAGCAGGGATTGGTTTCAAACAAGCCCCATTGTTGCAAAACCATCATTTTCTAGTAATTGTCAGCAAATGCTTTGTTCAAGATTAGATTTTATTGCAACTTGTGGGAGTAATTGTGTTCTTGATACATTCTTCCATGAATTTAACATATTAACTTAAGTATTAAACTTCTTGCATTATGGGTTGTTAGAATTAAAGCTTAATAATTGCATGTCTAGAAACAAGAATGATGATCTTGCTGCAACATTGTGATTTGGTCTTGCGATGTTCTATCTGCATTATGAATAGAATTGAACGTTGGTTTAAAACTGTCTGAAATTCATTTTTGTTTCCATAAAATCATGATGGATCGACACAGTGCATTGTCATATAATTGTTAATTGCTCCATTTTAGAACAAATTACTTGAGCAAATACAATATCGAAGAACTACGATACTATCGAACCATGCCAATGAGAAGAGGTGTTAAATCCAAAAAAGAAGCAACAACCAAGTCTCCAAGGCAAATTTTTTAATAGTAAATCCATTAAAAAAAAAGAATATTGAGGATTGTATATCTATCCTTAGAAATTAGACCGAGTTCTTTGGGTCGAAACATTGAACATATTTTCCATAAACACAGGCAGAGGATCTGCAACATGTAGGATCCATCGATATTCTCTTCAACACGCATACAAAACTGATTACCATTCTTTTTTTTAGGAAATACTTGTAGTCTTCTCCTCGGTGGATCAATGTTCGGTGCCCTGATATCAATATTTTTTGGAAGACCTGAGCTGACAAAGAAATATGAGAGTGGGTCCACAGTGGAATAAATCCTTGGCTTGAAGTAGATGAACAACAGTCCTACAGTAAAATTGATAGTTCTCACAAGATTCCCGTGAGGAAGAAGACAAAAAATGTTGCAAGGAAAACATAATAGCTTGAAACTAAAAGCTAGGACACACCAAGAAACCACCTCCTCACAATCGAAAACTTTAGGGACATAGGTTGCACGAGCAATTCCAGAGGCCCAAATTTTTCCATTCTGGGCGAAAGGAGATGAATAGTAGGAATATGACTTGCACCAGTGGGAGTTATGGTCCTCATTCCCTAAGATGTTAATTGTATATCTAGAGAACAGGACAATGGTCCCATAATTGAATAATTTTTTGGCTTGAAATATATCTATGGGAGCATCAACAAATCATTTCCTTACAGTGAAATACTTCCACCCAGAACAGACTAATTTGGACCTCTGGAATTCCTACTTTTGAGCTACAAAGAGGCTATTGCATTCAACATCAGTTTCTTTTTTGAAACCCCTTCTTTTAGTGTTGTCAGGACCTCCATCACCGATCCGGGAAGTGCTGCCCATTATGGTTGATTTCAATTCAGGCGTAGGAGTGGGAACAGTCTCTGCATTGCCATCATCCATTGTCGTATCATCGTCCATTAGATCATCTTCTTCCGGCTCAAAATCCATCGCATCAACCTATGTGCCAACCATCAATGCAGGTGGGCAGGTTGTCTAAGAAAGTAGGGTTTCCTTGGAATTATTTGGCTTGAAATATATCTCTCAGTGCACCAAGGGACCATCTCCTTTTTTTCTCCTGGGCAGAGGGAGATGAGTAGTAAGAATATTCCCTGGAATACTGGAACCTTTGGCCATCATGGCCGAAGAAATATTGGTTTAATGCGTATTAATGGAAGATCTCCTTGATCCTTTCGTTGATCAATGACAATATCCAGGGTTCGTGCGTAATGAGTTGTTACCATTAAAGCTTACTAATTGCATATTTAAAAAAAGTGTGAAGGTGGCAGTGATGGAAAAGAGCGATTGAGAATTAGATATTTCGTAAAGGCTCCAATCGACCGATGCATGAAAGATATTGCATCATGTTTGAAATGAATACTTGGAAAGGATAACACTCTTCTCCACAAATCTTGGTTTAATTCGTATTAATGACAAACATTCTCTGGCCTTCTGGACTTCGGGTGTTGTATATAAAAGTAGGAGACATTCAGAAAAAGGACACATTTAGAAAAAGGACCAAGTAAACAAAAAGCGAAAGAAAATGATATAAAGGGGAATTTGTTTGCTAATTTGTAGATCGTGGAAGTATGGGTGTTGTTTGTAGGTGGCAGAACAATGGAAACGTAATGTTGAACCCGCCTATCTGGGAACCCACGATCCAAAAAAATTGTTCAATATGAAACGAGGAAGCGGTTGGTCGGGCTGGTGATATAAAAGTAACAGTGGAAATCTAAAGACGTTAATATGCCAACTCTTGCACCTAGAAATTTTCTGAAAAATGAGTAAGTAACCAGAAAGGGAAAGCAGAGGACAAAAAGAAAGGGGATGGAAATTTGTGGAAGTAGCAATTGGTGTAAGAAAGCCCCATTGATGGTCTTAACAGTTAATATGAAGTGCATTAAACATGTAAACAGGTTCTTCAATCAAGAAATAGATACAGCGAGCCATGCTTATAGTTTCCAGGATCTGTTTGTATAAGAGAAGCGTCAAAAATCTACAAGAAAATCAATTTTGGGATGTTAAGTAAAGTTATTGTACTATCATATTCACCGCAAGTATAACAACGATGAATTTGAATTTTAATGTCCTCTCGTTGATATGATAGTTCCATTGGAATTTGCATAGTATATATTATTTTATTTCAAATTATTCCAGGAGATTTATTTTGCTAAGTTCATCGATCAAGGAAAAGTGATAACAATGAGATACAAGGGATTTTTTTTGCTAAGTTGTAGATCGCAGAAGTTTGGTTTCTGTTTGTAGGCAGCGGAACAATAGAAACAAAATGTTGAACCCACCTACCCGGGAACCCGCGATCCAATTTTTTTTTCAATATGAAACGAGGAAGCAGTCAGTCGGGTTGGTGATATAAAAGTAAGTGGAAATATGAAGACATGAATTCACCAACTCCCACACCTAGAAATTTTATGAAAAATGAGTAAGTAACCAGAAAGGGAAGGAATAGGGAAAAAAGAAAGGGGGTGACAATTTTCAGAAGCGAAAATTGGTGTAAGAAAGCCCCATTGATGGTCTTAACAGTAACTATGAAGTGCATTAAACATGTGAACAGGTTATTCAATCAAAGAATAGATACAACGATCCATGCCTATAGTTTCCAAGATCTGTTTGTATAAGAGAAGCGTCGAAAAGCTACAAGAAAATCAATTTTGGAATGTTTAAGTAAAGTTAGTGTACTATCATCTTCACCGCAAGTATAATAACGACGAATTTGAATTTTAATGTCCTCTCGTTGATATTATAGTTCCATTGGACTTCGCATAATATATATTCTTTTATTTCAAATTATTCTAGGAGATTAATTTTGCTAAGTTCATCGATCAAGAAAAAGTGCTAAAAACAAGATAAAGGGGAATTTGTTTGCTAATTTGTAGATCGCGGAAGTCCGGGTGTTGTTTGCAGGTGGTAGAACAATTTCAAGTGCTAAAATGAGCCACATGCTACATTTGCATCATAGAGATTATACTAAAGGGAAAAGCATGTCCTCTATAGTCTTTAAGATCATAGAAAAACTGTGAAGATTTTGAATGTATTATTAATTTTCTAGAATGAAGCATACAACCAAGAACCAAGTAAACACCAAATGTATTGAAATTTTAGGCAGAAGGAAACACATGAACACATAAGGTGTCAAGCATTATTCCACAAGGTTCCATAGAGAAGTACACATCGACCTTTGCATCAAACAATTTCATATATAAAAAAACACATTGTGGCATTGGTTTTCTCTTACATCCGGTATATGTTCCCACGAGAAAGTAACCAGGGCCATGGGATATGAACAAAAGTCTTCCAAACACAAGACAACAAAAAACCAATGGAGCTTTGCCATTGTACGCTATCTATAACAAGACCTCAAAATGGGGAACAAGAAAGTTGTTGATTACTATTTTACCATTAAGCAAGATCACTATGGACATTTTCTTCCAATAGTGCCATGGTCTATCACTACCATTTTTAACAATGCCAAATTTCCAATATTATTGGAAATGCCTGATGGTTCTTTCCAGAGGAGCAAGCTATTTCGATGGTTCAAAGGATGGGCCTGAGTTATTTACAATTGGATACTTTTTATGGGGTTTTCTCTCATGCTTCCCATTTCTAGACTGAACAATCTTATGCGTGTGTACATCGCCAACAACTGCACCTACCTGTATGAATTCCAATGCCCAAACTCCCCAATCTCTATAGAAAGATCTGAAAATCTCAAGCTCATGTTTCAATCCATGTTGAGTCCTTTTTTTTCAATTAGGGCATCGAGAAAATGAAGATACCATACCATAAATGTATAGTTGGAGACCATTTTTTTTTTATTCGGTTACCCAAAAAAAATGCAAAAATCCTGCCATGGCTATATAGTTGGAAAACAATTTTCCAATTTGGGCACCCAAAAATGTGCAGACTCCTCCATCAAAGCCACAACCATCCACCATTTTTTTTTAATTTGCACATCGCAACAAATATGAAAAATTCTTACTGGGAGATGCAAAAAACCATCAAAATAATAACATCGATTGCATTTGTAATTAGATTCTCCTTGTTGTTTCAAGTGCACAAGAAGAGACAAAATCTCTAGAAAAAGAATTTTACAGTTATAGATGTAAACTCCGAAGAACTCAATTCTGACGAACATTCATCTGGGTGTTGAAGAAAAATTACAAACACACATGAGATATTTTTGTTTCCTGCCAAAGCTTGATATGTTTTTTATTTTATTTTATTTTTTCAGCCGATATGCAATATTGCATTGTCCTCATTTAAGGTAAATTTTCTATGTATCCAAAAGTCACGCAGCATGTAGACATTGTTTTCCTTTTTCTGTAGGTATGCTTCATATGACAATTCTGCTAACCCAGGAAACACATCTTGTAACAGAGGTTGTCTAATTGTACAATGCACAGTTGTGTTGCCCACTGTTCGGATGGCAACATTGAAGCAATGTCTATATATGTATGGACATTTTTTACTGCATCACAGACAATCAATTGTATCATCACTTATAAAAGCATAAGAAAAATAAGGAGAGTTGAATTTCACACATACAGGCTCAAAGGGGGTCATGTACACATTCTCTGCAACCAAAACACCCTCAACCTAGAAACGTGAACATAGCAGTTAATATATTG
>JASDQU010682092.1:27450-39653 GCA_032191745.1 Picea mariana
AGGAAAGGTAGAGTGTTGGAATTGTGGGAAGAAGGGACATCTGAAGAAAGACTATAGAGCTCTAAAGAAACAAAGATATGGAAAACAAGAGAAAAATCAGGAAACAAATGTAACATGTCATGTGTTACAAGACACTTTGATTCTTTATGTAGATAATATTTATAAGTCTTGTGTAGTAGATTTGGGGGCTTCATTTCATGCCACACCCCATAGGAAACATTTTCAAGATTATGTTCAAGGTGATTTTGGACAGGTTCATTTGGGTGATGATGCACCATGCAAAATTGTTTAAATGTGCAAGGTACAAATAAAGCAAAATAATCGAAACCAATGGTTGTTGAAAGAGGTAAGACATGTTCCAGATCTAAGAAAAAAATTGATTTCAACAGGGAAGTTGGAAAGTGAAGGTTGTATATCTACATTTATAGATAAGGCGTGGAAGGTCACCAAAGGATCATTGGTGATAACAAAAGGAGAGAAGGTAGGTACATTGTATTTATGCACTGGTAACATTGAATCTTTGATCTCTTTAGATTCTGTAAGAGTGGATACAACACTATGGCATCATAGGCTTGGACACATGAGTGAGAAGGGGATGCAGATACTTCACAAAAGGAATTTTTTGCCAGATCTTAAACAAATTGATTTGATTTATGTGAGCACTGTGTTTATGGAAAACATAAGAGAGTCAGATTTCCCAGAGTTAGAAAGGTAAAGAAGAGAGAAACTTTAGAGCTTGTGCATACAAATGTATGGGGACCAACTCATGTATAATATCTTGGTGGCTCTCATTATTATGTTACTTTTATTGATGATGCAACTAGAAAAACTTGGGTTTATTGCATTCGGAAAAAATCTAATGTTTTTGACACTTTTAAAAAATGGAAAGCTTTGGTTGAGAATGAGACGGGAAAGAGATTGAAGGGTCTTAGATCAAACAATGGAGGTGAATATTACAACAAGAAGTTTGATGATTACAACAAGAAGTTCATACCATGGGATTCATAGAGAGAAGACGGTTCCAGGAACACCACAAGAAAATGGTGTGTCAGAAAGTATGAACAGGACAATCATGGAGCGTGCAAGCAGTATGAGTTTGCATGCAGGGTTTCCCTTACAGTTTTGGGCAGATTTTGTAGATATTATTGTTTACTTAATAAATAGAGGACCTTCAAGCTCTCTGGATGGTGGAATTCCAGAGGAAGTATGGACATGTAAATAGGTAAACTATTCATTTCTGAAGACTTTCATTTTTTAAGCATGTCTCCACATTGATAAAGAAAATAGAACAAAGCTTGAGGCAAAATCGAAGAAGTGTACCTTTATTGCATACATTGTTAATGATTTTGGTTATCGCTTATGGGATTATGAAAATAAAAAAATTATTAGGAGTAGAGATGTCATATTCAATGTTAAGGTCATGTATAAGGATCAATTGCAGGCAATGAAACTGGAAAAGGAAAACACAGAGTACACAATTCTTGATGAGATCACCGAAAAAGAAATTCCAAAGGTACTAGAAAATCAAAATGTAGAACAATTGGAGCAACAAGTTCCTCAAACTCTTGTAAGTGTTGTTAGAATATCTAAGTAGACCCCCTCAGCAATACTCTCCTTCATTGTATTATTTATTATTGACTAACTATGGTGAACCAAAAAGTTATGAAGAGACAATGCAGATAGACACTAAAAAGAAGTGGGAGCAAGGCATGAAAGAGGAAATAAATTCCTTGGTAAATAACCAGACTTGCGACTTAGTTCAATTTCCTATAGGAAAAATAGCATTGGAGAATAAATGGGTTTACAGGTTGAAGGAAGAAGATGGAGTCAAAAAACAACACAAGGCTATACTTGTTGTAAGGGGGTTTGCACAGAAGAAAGGTATAGATTTTGATGAAATATTTTCTCCTGTTGCTAAAACGACTTCAATTAGGACTATTTTAAGTCTTGTGGTAGTAGAAGATTTGCATCTTGAACATTTAGATGTAAAAACAAATTTTATCCATGGGGGTTTGGAGGAAGAGATTTATATGCAACAACCACAGGGTATGAGGTCAAAGGAAAGGATAATTTAGTATGCAAATTGAAGAACAATTTGTATGGACTAAAGCAAGCTCCAAGGCGATGGTATTTGAAGTTTGACAGTTTTATAACATAACAAAGTTATAGTACATGCCAATCTGATCATTGTGTTTATTTTAAAAGGCTAGAATGGAAGCTATATTATCTTGTTATTGTATGTAGATGACATGCTTGTTGCAGGGTCTAACATGCAGGATATAAATGTGCTCAAGAAGAAATTAGTTAATTCATTTGCGATGAAGGATTTGGGTGTTGCAAAGAAAATCCTTGGTATGAGAATAACAAGAGATAGAAAAAATCACAAATTGACATTGTCTCAGGGTGAGTACACAGAGAAGTTGTTGGAGAGGTTTAGAATGCATAATGCAAACCAATTAGTACACCTTTGGCCAACCATTTCAAATTAACCAAGGAAATGTGTCCCAAGACACATGAGCATATAAAATACATGTCCAGGGTCCCTTATTCATCAGCAGTTGGCAACTTGATGTATGTTATGGTTTGCACAAGACCAGATATTGCACATGTAGTGGGAGTTGTGAGCAGGTATATGAAAAATCTAGGTAAAGAACACTGGGAGGTAGTAAAGTGGATTCTCATGTATTTGAGAGGTACTACTACTCATGCATTATGTTTTGGAGGTTCAGATAATGTTCTACAGGGATATGTTGATTAAGATATGACATGTGTTAAAGATGGCAGGAGGAGCACCACAAGGTATCTTCTTACTGTAGGTGGAACAACAGTAAATTAAATTTCAAAACTACAAAAGATTGTTGCACTTTCGACAACAGAAGCAGAGTATGTTGCTACTACACAGGCTAGTAAAGAGATCATTTAGTTACATAGGTTTATGGAGGAATTGAGAAAGAAGCAGGAGAATAGCAATTGGTACTCTGACATCGAGAGTGCCATTCATCTTGCAAACAAATCAAACTTCCACTCTAAGACTAAGCATATATAGCCCAGGTACCTGTTGTGAGTGGGAAATCCCTCTACGGACTAGCACTTAGGGTTTTATCATGCATGCAAAAAAGACCTAAAGATTCCTACTTTCTACCGTCGTCCCAGACCTAATCCCCATTATTCTTAAGCAAATACGTAGTTAAGAAGATCAAGTGAGCATACCTTATTTCAGGCGTTTGATGTCGATCCTTCTTCACGCTTGATCGCTCTTTGACTACAGCTCTCCTCCCTGCATTCACACAAGACAAACAAAGAACTCCACATGCATTTGATATATAGATTAATGGGTTAGAGATTTAATCAATATGTATGCAATAAACCATGAAAACCTCATATGGCGGGACGGGAAAAGTACTTCTGTATTATTAAATTCAACAAATCAACTTACAATGGTGAATCTGACCACTACTCCATGAAACTTGGTCCTAGGCTCCTCTTCAATTGTCCTCCAACTTGTTTTCTCTATATTTCTCTTTGCACAAGGAAGGCTAAAGGTTGGGACAAAGGGAATGTGCAATCGGGTATAGTTTCTTTACTATGATTCTCCTCTTCCAAATGGGACCCCTAACCCTTCTTTTATAGGCTAGAAGAAGCTAGGTATTTGGTCAAACCCTCTGCCATGCATGGCCGAAAGGTTTAGTTAACTCACCCAAAGCTATGTGTTCCGTCAACAAATTTCCTTTTTTTCGTGCTTTTGTAGGTCCACGCGGGCTGTAGTGGGTTAGCTAGCGTGGACACTATAGATCCGCGCGGGCTATAGTGGGTCAACTAGTGTGGACTTTTAAAAATGGAGTTTTTTAGAAGAGTTGTTCAGTAGTGTTTTGGCAAAGAAGGAATCTGAGATGGCATGATGCCAGGTAAGCATGTCTGGTGCAAATTAGGGTTCTAACAAATGCCCCCTAATGTGTGAGTTTAGAAGAGCATCTGATGGCCGAAATACATTAACAATCTTTACTGATGTGCCAAACAAGTGAGCCCAGGGACCAGAAATCGGGAGGTGTCATCTGCAAAATAATAATTGTCTCACCTAGGCGGGCATACCCATGCTCGGGATAAAATAAAATCATGGCTACCAATAAAATACACTGTAGATCCATGTCATATAACTATATAAAGTGTAGCTGCGAACAATACATAGCGGAGCTACATCTCGAAATCAAAAAGATATACGTATAGAGTATCCATCTTCTACAAGATGATAAGGCCTGATGGCTGGAGATGAGGTCTTCAGAGCTCGAGAAACAACTTCAACATCTTCAAAACTTGGGTAGGAGTGTAATATGAGTGTATGACTTCACTACCCAGAGGTCTTCGACGGCTCGTCGGTCATGGACTAGAGAATTTTGATGATCAGAGTGAAGGCTTCATTGATTTCGAACAAAGACTTGATTGGACGTTCAAGATGGTCGGGCATGAGGGCAAGAGACAAACTGCAGAGGGGTCGACTCAGGCTTGGTAAAAACTTCCCTTGGACAATAGCACGACAAATGATGAGACCCAGGTAGCATGGAATTAACATAAGTTTACGAGGCAGGAGGTGACACAAACTCTCCATATGTTTGGAAGAATAACCAAACAGCGGAGGACACAACTCTATGTAGCGAGAAACAACTTCCTAAGGTCGTATTAAATCCCAGAGTTTGACAAACAAACGGACATATGTGCTTTATCCAAGGGCGACTCATTATGCTGCCAATAAAGAAAATACTTTTCCCTTCCTCTCTTTGGGGTATATTTGATTTTTTTGTCTTTTTCAATAATGTTGGAAAGCTTGAAAAAGAATAAGAGAATGCTACGTTACAAAGGAGGATCGAGTGTCACAAACATATTAGTTCCAAGCGCACAAAACACATGGATGCTCAGGGCAAAGGGACATATGCAAGAAAAGGACACTCGGGAAAAATCCTCCAGGGGCCAAAGGTGTCAAGACGCAGAGGCAAAGTGCTACAGGGCTTGCGTATAAGGCATGCTTCAGATGGTTGAGTTGAGAGCAAAATGGAGCCGGCATTAGGCCAAAGACGCGAGTATGCAAATGTGGTTAATAAGACACACAATGGTAACGTTCTTCAATGTAAGTTTAATGAGCCTAGAGAAGGTAAGCTCGGTGATTTTTCATATTTAGAGAGTCTGAAAAAGGTATAAGGAGACTCCAGTGAGGTACCTTTTTTTAAAGTAGTCTAGTCGGTTCGAAAAAGGGGTAAACTAGCACCGAAAAGACGTCTATTCAAAACCATTTTAACGAGTGTGATAAATACAAGATCACTCGGCCATTTTTTCATTTTTAAGGAGTCTGAAAAAAGATTAACTATGGACTCCGTCAGGAATGTTCTTCTGGACCACTTTAACGAGTGTGAAAGAATAAGGTCACTCAACGATCTTTTCAATTTTAGGGATTCTAAAAAGAACTTAACTATGGACTCCATGGGGGTTCCCTTTTCGTACATTTAGTCCCTCATGCCTAAAAAAGGGTTAAAATGATACCTGAGAGTACTCTTCCAGAGAACTGGAATTCCTTAGAGTATACCTTTGTTCGTACAATTGACCATCTGGACCGAAAAAGGGGTAAACTACCGCCGGACAAATGTGACTTCAAATTTTAGTTTAACGAGCATGAAAGGCCACAAGATCGCTCAGCAATATTTTCGTGTTTAGAGGGTCTGAAAAGAGCAGAAGACCTGTAGAGGTTACTTTTCTCAGTTAATCCAGACGAGATCGAAAAGCATAAATGCATTCTCGTTGGATGTTGCTTTTGGATCTCAAAGTGAGCTTGAAAAACAACAAAGTTAACTCATGATCGACACTTTGTGGGTTGATGTCGGGTATCTCCTCGGGGGAGCAGTATGCTTCGACGAAAACATTGTCTACGATGCCAGGGGTTCTGGAGATATTTATAGGTACCATTTTAGTGATACTTGCCATATTACCCTCGACATAAACAACACGAGTAGCCAAAGGATTGATAGGACAAGACCTATCTCCAGTCATAGTCAAAGTGAGTTCCCCTGCTTCAATTCGGCTTAACTCTGGGAGGAAGTATGATCTGTGATGAAGATCATCCCAGGGTTTGTCCGAACCAGTCATTGCTTCAATTGCTACTTCTCCAGAGGGCAAGACCAAGTCTAACGAATCAATGTCAGTGAGAGAACCTTGAGCCCAAATAGGCTCTAGAAGCAGACCTAACTCTTGTGAAGGAGTTGGATCTGTGTTGGTTGAAGCTTGTTGGACTAAATATTACGCTACTTCAATTGTGGACAAGGGCATGGGCATGCCCAGCTGCCATGTCCCATCCATCGTGGCCGATGGGGAAGGAAGTATCCACAGATCCTTGAAGTAAGTTGTGCGAAATGACGAAACTTGGAAAATCTCAATCTTATGGTGGTCGGATATGAACTTGACATCGCCTTGAGGGGGCAGGTAATCGAAGGTACCCATCAAAGATGGGCACAAACCAAACCCCACGTTGACTACTCCTGGTTGAGGATTATCAATCATCAGGACCGCGGACACCCCCAATGAAGGGTCAGGTCTGGAGAAAGACAATTGATCAATGGTCACAATCCGGTCTTCATGTGGAAACAACAAGACCCAGAAAACTGTAGCAACCACTGCTTGCATGGCATAAGGCCAACTCCTTCCTAACAAGAGATTGTAGTCGAGGGACGGATCGACTACTTCTACCTCGATGCACACGGTCTTCCCTCCTAACTGCACGAGGAAAGAGGGAATTATAGCATGTGGTTGGAACGAACGACCGTCAAAAGCAGTGAGAAGAGTTGGTGATGAAGACAAAATGGGTTGGCCAATGGCCTTCCAACATGCCAACGACATAACACATGTCGAGGCGCCTTCATCAACCACCGTGCGAAAAATATTTCGAGTAAAAGTTTTCATGAGGTGAGCCACTACTATCTGAAATGCTACATGGTACCCAGATTACAAGTCTCGGTAGATCCTAAAGCAGTTAACAAAGATTTCCTCTAGGAAGGGCCACTTTGGAGGACCTCCAAAGCGGACATCGCACAAGGGGTTTGAGACAAATCTTCCACCACAGAATAGTTCTGAGTGGCCCTTACGTTTGGGTTGTGAGAATCTTTTTTGAACATGCATTTTGGGATGCGTGTCATTGTTTCGCCCAGAGTCTTCTCAATCTATAGAGGAAGAGATGGGAGTTCGACTTCTTTTCCCTTCTCAGAAGTGCTTGGTTTATTGTAGTCATGCACTCTAGTCCATATAAAAGCATCACCCTTCATCATATACACATTCGCGAATGCAGGATTGTTCGAGTATGGAGAGGGTCCTTGACTTCCCCCTTCCACGCTTGTAGAGGCTTGGGTTAGGTTTTGCCCATGCTGAAATGGATTGGTTAACACAACAGGTTGTTGTTGTGTCACAAACTTTTGGGCCTCTACAAGCCGAGAACATTGGTGGGTCGGGTGGTCTTTCACGCACAGGTTGCACTGATACCTCGCCTTTCGTTTCTCAGTGCTGCCCCTGCCAACATTATTAGTGGGTTTCTTATCTCCCTTACCCTTCTTTCGTTGTTTTTTCTTTCATTCAGGCTACTAGGTGGTCATTGGATTTGTTGATTGCACTGTGTGTACATCCGACGTTTTAGTGGGGAGAGTAGCCAAAGTAGTAGTTTGGCTGGCCGTTGTGTGTTGTATGGACAATTGTTGTAAGTGCTTCGTTAGTTGCTCAACGGGCTTTGTTTGTGCTGAACCAACAATACCATCGGCATGTGGTCCGGTTCTCTGTCTAGTTTTATCAAGTATTGAGCATGTCGCATCTGGCAAGATCTCGTATAATAAACCAAACTGAGAGTAGATGAGCTCAAGTTGTTGAGCTCTCATGATGGCATCTTCTTCGGCAAACACTCCTAATGTCATGACATCTTTGGATAACTATGGGACCAAAGACTTAAGGAACCACTCGAGCAAGAATGCTAGTGGGACTGGCACCTTAATTAAACTCTTTCGACGTCTCCATTCTCAGATGTGATCAAAGATATGGTCCGCTTTTGTCTATGCAAAATTGGCCAGCAATTCTATGCCAACGTCGTATCTTACAGGTAATTAGAAATGGTTTAGGAAGGCCATTGCCAATTCATCGAAGGAAGAGTATCTTGAGCAATCGAACTCAACGTACCATTTTGTGGCACTCCCAATGAGAGTACGTTGAAACAATCACAACTGTACGGAGTCATCTTTCAATGAGTTAGATGAGCACCACAGATGGAAGGTGGTCACATGATCTCCTGGATCTTCGTTAGGCTTGGCTTCGAACTTTGGTATGTCCGAAGGCAACCTTGTCGGCATAGGGGGCCAACGTGGATTGTGACAGATAGGGTCATTCAACAACCTTGTCAAGTCTGGTAAATGGAAGGTTGCCAGGAAAGGTAGTTTGGGTTGTTGGTGATAACCTGGGAAAAAGGGACCTGGAGTTCGACTAGCACCAAGGTGCCAGGAAAAGTTTGGTTGCTGGCCTGGGTTTTGGTAAAAACCATGGCCATGACCAGTGTACAGATTCTGCGTATGAGGAGACATCATCGACTGATTTCCAAAATAGGATGTAGATGGTTGGGTGTGCATTATATTCGAAGGACTTTGGGAAGGGTTTCCCCATGTCGATCCCGTGGGGATAGGCATAATACCTTGTCCGAGGTTCCATTGGTTGTGAAAATAATTGCCCCAGATCAGCATTCCTAACGAGGGAACAGATCCCTGCCAAGAATCCCAAGGCCCTGATGTGGAAGAAGTTCATGGGTTTTCCCCCTGTGCAGGAATAGTACCTTGCATAGGAATAGGTTGTCCTAAATCGGGATTGCCCCCAGTTGGGAAAGCAGCGGATGAGAAGGCATTGTTACCAAACGCACCGAACAAAGAAAATGGTGTCGAACCGACCAACATATTATGCAAAGACGTTCCTTGACTCCCTGCTCCAAATAAACTATGGTGTGCAGGTGGCCCGGTGGATCGCTAATGCGTGCCACCGAGTGAAGGGGATGAAGGAGGTACATGATCTCCCCCGTAAGGGAAAGTGTGAAAAGGAGCTGAAGTGCCCCTGTGTGGCCTTTCAGAGGAGCATTAGAGATCCCTGCCCCCAGACCTAAAGTCTACAAAGTGGAGTAGGAAAGTACAGGACTTGCACCTGAGCTAGGCATCCCGTATGAGAACAGAGGGCCTGTTGCACTAGGTGTGAACGGGGTTGTGGCCGTCGCCATAGATGAGATAAGACCACTGTTTGAGGTAGAGGCGGTCGAGACCATGGTGACTCGGATTGGTGACAGTGGGTTAGGAGGTGGAAACTCTCCTGTGGTGACAACCGTAGTGGGAATTGAAGAATTCCCAGAAGGAGTGACAACATTTGTTTCCATTACTGCGTGCGACACTGTCTGACACTCGTGATGGTGAATTGGTACGATGATGGGTGCCGAAAGATCAGTGGTTGGAGTTTTAGGTGGACCAAGATCTTTCGCTCCAGAGTCTAAAATGATCGTTTCCTCCAAATGTTGGTCGAGCATAATTTCTTGTGACCCGGTCGCTTCAAAAGACCCTTTTTGGTCTAGCTTTCGCCTTAGTGGTGGCGGAGTGGCTCCAGTGTAACCGGCGATAGGCCTAGAAGCCTTCGTGACCAGTGGAGCTCATGATCCTCCACTATGTGAGAAGATCAAAGACACTCTAGGGCTTTCTATTCGTTCAAAAAACAACACACACTAAAAAAGTCCCTACAAGATAAAACAAGCAAACACTAAACTAATTGGAAGAACAGTTACAACAACCAACACTAGAGCAACCTACCGGTGCAATTGCAACTTGAACATGGAAGCACCCTCTGGGTATACTCTGCAAAGCATGGCCTGATGTCTGTCCTAGGTACTGCGATATACCCCCGCAGTCACCTGTGTATGTCTCTAAAATATAGGCAACTAGGTTGCCAGTGCGCAAACAGTCACCAGGCAGGTACAATCAAAAGTCGGGTAGACCACAATGAGCAGGGTATCAAGCTCGAAACCTATCAAGGGTATCGAAAGAAAGTGGTTCAGAAGACAACTGAGGACCTCAAATGGATTCGAGACCCACGAAGCTCCGTGGCAAATGCAATCGACGAAATCCCAAGACAAGCCCTCGATATGTGTTCTCCACTACGATTGGTCCAACTTTGGAGGGGTTATCTTCACTACCGTTCTGCACGCGACCTCTTGTTTATCCCTTCTATTAGAGGGGGGTCCTAGATAACTTTCACAATACTGGAGTTTGACACTCCCTAACTCAGACTCTAAATTTTGATTTTAATGGCCTTGAAGAGTTTTCTCTCCAACCTAATTCAAGGCTCTAATCCTAAACTAGTTGGTTGACCCTACAAACATAAAAAGTCTAATGAATTTTAGATTTAGTGTTAATTTTTATGTCTTGTCTTAAGTCAAAGGTTATTAAAGTGAAACTAGTGATGTTTGAAAGACGAAAGCAAAAATAAACAAAAAGCTGGAAACAAAAAACCTTCACTTAACTCAAATCTTAAACAACTTTTCAAATGTAAAATTTTTTCGAAGATCTTTGAACAACAAACTCAAAGAAGTATTTCACTTGACTACAAGCTACTTATGATCTAAGTAAACCGTCAAGAACTTATGAAAGCAAAGCCTTTTCCCTGGTTACTAATGCGAAACAACACTTTTTGACCAAACAAAGAAATAAAAGATTTTTATTTTTTTTTATTTGAATGCTCACAAAGCAAAAAGGAAAAATATCAACAAGTCAAAACCAAGAAAACTTATGGCCTAAGTGCAGATTGCAAAGATTCACTTTAAAAATCACACACAAGCAAATTAAAATTGGACTCTCACACTTGTCTAAAAACCCTATAAAAGAAAATTTTGAGGAAAACTTCTAAATGAAAAAGAAAGTTATTGATGTGATCAAACCTAAGTTACTAACCGCTATGACAGAGACCCAAAAACTTGAGAGGTATAGCTCTTGTCAAAGGAAAGGATGACTGCCTCACCTTCACCAAAAATCTTCTCCTCAAGCACATTGTTGATAGTTCAACAGCAAGCGTGTGCACGCGAGCTGTGTAAAGTTAGAGTGTGTGTACATGCGTGTTGGCCTTATACAGGCTGCGTGTATCTCTGAAACTCTTAGACAAATGAAAATCCAAACAAGCCACCCCAGGCAAAGACTACTGGTACTGAGAACCAGAATCTCTTGAAGACTCAGACACTTACTTTAACAGAAAAAAGAAAACAATTCAAGGAAAACTTCATAGAACAAAGCAATTTGAGGTGAACCCTAAGCTATAGATTGCAAACAACAAAGACTAGAAAGAGTTCCAAAAAACCCCTGAGAAGGTCTACTTCTAACAGGGAAGAGGATGACTGCCTCTCTAAAAGAAATTTTCTGGAATCATACATGCGACTGGCACTTCCTCAGCTAGCGTGTACACGCGGGCTATGAGAATGTAGGGCGCGGGTACATGCGTGCAGACCTTATACAGGCTGTGTGTACCTCTGTGGGTCTCGAAAAAAAATACATTCAAGCAAAGAAACAGAGATAACTGGCATGGAAGACCAGAATCTTTGTTAGCTCAGACTTTTGCAGAAACTTAAAAAACAGGAAATGGAACCAGTTCTTAAAAATACCCAAAAAATATTCTCATAAACCCTAGATAATCCCCAGTATGGTCGCCAATTTTGTTGTGAGTGGGAAATCCCTCTACGGACTAGCACTTAGTGTTTTATCATGCATGCAGAAAAGACCTAAAGATTCCTACTTTCTACCATCGTCCCGGACCTAATCCCCATTGTTCTTAAGCAAATACGTAGTTAAGAAAATCAAGTGAGCATACCTTATTTTGGGCATTTGATGTCGATCCTTCTTCACGCTTGATCAATCTTTGATTGCAGCTCTCCTCCCAAGGCTGACCTGCATTCACACAAGACAAACAAAGAACTCCACATGCATTTGATATATAGATTAATGGGTTAGAGATTTAATCAATATGTATGCCATAAACCATGAAAACCTCATATGGCGGGACGAGAAAAGTACTTATTTATTATTAACCTCAACAAATAAAATTACAATGGTGAAGTCGGCCACTGCTCCATGAAACCTGGTCCTGGACTCCTCTTCAACTGTCCTCCAACTTCTTTGCTCTAT
>JASDQU010682093.1:8462-21271 GCA_032191745.1 Picea mariana
TCCCTTCATTTTGCTGGATAATAATAAAGGAAGGACCTGGCAATTTCTCTGGTGGACGTAGCCCACACTGGGTGAACCACGTAAATCTGTGTCTCTCTTGTATTGTGTGTCTTCTGTGTTTTGTTTCTGCATTTGTTTTATTTTATTGCTCCGCGGTCCTGTTTTTCTAACATCCCATAGGGGCTGATTCTAGTTTCATGGCCATATCTTATGCCTCATCCTGCGAAGCAACCTTCTGATGCATCATAGGGACTCTGATGTGTGGTAGGAGGGAAGAAATGAACCATTCCTTGTTCTGCTCGTCTAGGATCTGAGAACGCAAACGACCTGTTAAGATCTTAAATATCTTATCAAACTCCCAAATAGGTTCAACTACTTTCTTCCCTATTTTATTTCAGTTCTATAATGCATTGTGAATCTGACTTGGGTTTCTTGAATTCTGCACTCAACACATTCTTGATATCATTCAATGGTTTAGGTTGTGCAACTCCATTAAAAAAATTCATGTACCAACTCATTGCGCGGTCTCTTAAGGTAGTACTAAATTGAGCCCTCTTAACTGCTTCGTCATTGACCTGTTTAATACTCCATACAGCTTCACATGGAAACCAACGTTGATCAAGTTCTTCAGATCCATCTCCACTAAAGATAGGTAGCCTCATCTCATCTGCCATAGATCTTCCTATGTTTCCTAACTAAGTATGCACTGAACTGCTGGTAACAATGCTCTGAGTGCTCTGGTGACTCTGGCTACCTTGGTTACTTAATGTTGTTAAGACAATAGGAGGAGTAATATTACTTACTTTAACAGTTTGCACAGTTCCTGAAGTTTTTGATTCTTCTCGATGAGGTTCTGCAGTCTTTTCTTCCTCTGGCCTGATGGACCCTGTATGTTCCTCGATCAATAGCTCTTCTTCTTCTCCATTGTAGAACCCTTCATCTTGTGCTAGTGATTTGTGGCTCTGCTCAAACAGGTTTACTAGAGGAACCTCCTTGAAGGTTCTCCCACTGCGTGTATGTCCAATCTTTGTGTCGTTGTCACTATCTGAATTCTTGAACATTAGCTTTTCAATATGACCAACTACTGTATCTTCAAGATGTTCTTCTCATGTAATAACATCTTGATCTTTAACTTCAAAAAGTGTAAAAATTTTCCTCTCGGTCCTTTACAGAAATATCTCTCTACTTGGCTATATGACTCTACTATGTCAATAGAAAACTCGGTGACATACCCTCCAATGGTGCTATCAAACCAGTGATTTATTGCTCTTGATACGACGTTATTAACTCTCTTGACCTTCTTGATCAGGATCGATGTCCAAACCATAGGCAGTCTAGATATGATCTCAAACTGGGAATCTTCTAATCTAGCTAACCACTCGTATAGCTCCTTATGAACTCCTCCAAAGAAAATATCGTGTATATCAATAAAGATATACCTTCCCAACCAATCCTATGTACTAATACTAGGGTTCTTGTTATGGGATTCAATGAAGTCCTTTTCTTGTTCTTTTATCCACTTTTGAATCTCTGTCTTGGATGGGAACCACTTTGACATTCCCTCAAGAAGATTTTAGTCTCGACAACATAACCATTTGTTGGCACAAGGGAAGACCCAAGGTTCAACTCTAAAAGCACACCAACACGCCCTAACTACTGGCCCGTTTTGTTGTAAATGTGTTGAACCTGCACAAAATATATCTAGTTAAACAATAATACACACATTTGCAGAGAGAATTGGAGAAAGAAGAAGAAGAAGAGAAAGAATGGAAGAATTCAAAAATAAATCCTAGGTGTGTGTGAAGTAACTCCAACACCCCCCCTAAACATCACTATGATGAAAATAAACAATGGGTCCCAGCAATGAGGTCATGTTAGGTACCCAAATACAAAAGATACACTGAAAACAAAGTGAGGAAAGAGGGAAAACCTCATGGGAACCCCCCCTGAAGGTACAATGTATGTAAAAATAAGAACTATAGTTGTTAGGCAATTGTGTCCTTCACTCCTCAACAAAATCTTCAATGAACATAAACTTGCACAGTTGCGAAGTTGTCTTGGAGTGAAGGACACCATTGCCTAACAACTGTAGTTCTTATTTTTAGATACATTGTACCTTCAGAGGGGGGTTTCCATGAGGTTTTCCCTCTTTCCTCACTTTATTTTCAGTGTATCTTTTGTATTTGGGTACCTAACATGGCCTCGTTGTCAGGACCCATTGTTTATTTTCACCATAGTGATGTTCAGGGGGAGTGTTGGAGTTACTTCACACACACCTAGGATTTATTTTTCTTAAGGTTTTTCCTAGTTTATTAGTCATAATTAGTCATTATCTAGTCTCCTATATTTTGGGGGAAAATATTCCACCTGGAGAATATTCTCTTTCAGTTGGCACTTTAGTTTGACTAGTTGAGTTGAGTTGAGTTTAGATGCTACATTGGTTTTGTCACCATGCAACATTGGGATCATCACTAGATAATGCACACTTTCCTTGGGATCATCACCAGACTGACGCGTTACCCTTTATTTCTTGAGTTAACTCCTCACTACTCTTTGTTCAGTCAGTTAACTAAAGACTAGTTGACTAGTTAACTCAACTAGGTGGCAATTCACTCTCGTAACAACCTGAGAGACTAGAATAGGTGGACGTTCACTCCTATAACTGCTGGTGTGTGTCCAAATCACTCTAGAACACCACTATGACTCATTAGTTACTCATGTATCCTATATCTATTGTAAATTATTCACTCTTTGAGTGTGGAATACAGTTAATGAGAATTCTTCCATTCTTTCTCTCCTTCTTCTTCTTTCTCCAATTCTCTCTGCAAATGTGTGTATTATTGTTTAGCTAGATCTATTGTGTGCAGGTTCAACACATTTACATGGTATCAAAGCTGACAGACTGCTAAACAAAATCTACACCAAGTTAATTTTTGCAGGTACTGAAGATTGAAGTAACTCCAACATTGGAAACACCTGCGAAGCAGATGCAGTCTCACCCGAAGTAACAATAGGGGGTTGCAGGACATAGTTGTCTACAACCATAGGAAATGCAAGTAGATCCAAAATAACAACACACAACAACCTAGTTATTCTTACCAAGAATAAACCCACTTCATGAAGTTATATCTCATATCTAACACAATAATGTAGTAACAGAGTAACAAAAGGTAAAAGAACATAACATCAATCACAAAAAACAACAATATATATGTGGTTCACCCTCTCCCTAGGGCTACGTCCACAGAAATATGTTTCTTTATATTATATAAAAACATACATTTCTATCTGCGCTCTTAGCTTGCATATCTTTCTCTCTTTCTCTTCTTCTCTCCCCTCCCCACGCACCCAGCTGCAGGGTTGATCTTTGCACCCAGCTGAAGATCTTACAATACCAGAAGGCTCTCACACACATCACTTCTCTCTCACTCTCACAACAATGGTCACTCCACAACAATAACAATGAACTCTCAATCAACTTACTACACACACATCCTAGGTCCTCTAGACCTTTATTTATACATTACAATGGCTCTCGGACAACCTTAGGCCGGAACCTAGATGTCAAAACCCTATATATCAAAACCATAGGTGTCTAAAACCCTAGGTCAACTTGACCCACATTTTCCGGGCTTTGCCAGCCTGTCTTTCCTTATTTCCCGTGAAGTGCTCCAAAGAATCCATTGGTGGAATTTTCCACTTGCTGAGTTGTCCACAATCCATATTTCTTGTTGATATGTTCACCTCAATATCCTCATCCAACAACTCGTCTTCCCTTACTTCTCTCCTTCTTTTATGCTTCTTTGGCCACTTCGACCCAATCTCATTCCATGTGTCTTCCGCACAGTTCACACTTTGTATTTTCCTTTCCTTTTTCCTCTCTTTCTTTCTTACTTCATAACCAAGGGCCAATAGATGTTCTTAGCAAACTTGGATGAAGTTCAAGTACTTTTGTGAGAGACTTGGTGTGGCAGAGAATACCTCCCTCACTGAGAGGGACTTTTGATGTCTGCAGCTTCCTGAGACATTCTTGAGATCGTACTCCTCTATGACTGAGTTGAGTTGATCTATGATGACACTTATCCGAGAAGAGATAAGTGGGGCACTTGTCCGAGAAGGGATAAGTGCATTTGGGATTATATCCCAACATCCATGTGGAGAGAAAATGAGGACACTTACCATGTGGAGAGAACATGAGGACATGTCAAGGGATTTGACCCCTTACATCACACACTATGAGAGTTGACCCTATTTTTTCTAGAGGGTGTAGCCTCTAGAAGTCCACATGGGAGTGCCATGTGTGACAAACATTCTCCATATCATACTCGTCTATGAATTGAGTTTTGTTTATCTATGAGGACACTTATTCGAGAAAGGATAAGTGAATTCGGGCTTATATCCCAATGTCCCATGTGGATAGCACATGAGGACATGTCAAGGGAGTTGACCCTAGTGTTTATAGAGGTTGTAGCCTCTAGAAGTCCACATGGGAGTGCCATGTGTGACAAACCTTTTTCTACTATGGTGGTTGTGTACCACTGGTAGAGACTGTGTGTCTCTGGATAATAGTTGTGTACTACTATGGAAAGATACCTCACTAGATAAGAGGGAGTGTTGATGTTTCAACATCGGGACAAAATTCTCCTAGATTGGGCTGCATACCAAGGGACATAGGATACATTTATCACAAAGGTGCACTTGTGGTAAATGGTCTCAGACATAGTCCTTCCTTGATCATGAAAAGGAATAATATGGACTCGAGGTGATTAAAGTGATTTCCACGTGTCAGTTAGCATCAAGCTAACATTCACTCATAGGTGTGTACTTGTGGTGAAAGATCCTATTGTGGTATTTTTCCTAGTCATGGTGATTTGAAAAGGAATGATAAAGACTCAAGATGTTATATGTCATTACATGCAGACCCAGAGTGAGACTCATCTCAGAGAGAGAGTCAATTGGATCAAAAGGGAGAGCCGCAGAAGGATTTTCTCGTCAGTTCAGGTGGGGGAGAGACGTCTCCCAAGACTAACATACAAGTTTCATGAGTCTAGGGTGAAGTTTGTATACTTCAGAGACAAGCTTGGCATGATGCAGAATGTCTCCCTCATTGAGAGGGAGTTTTGATGTTTGGACAACATCGGGAAGACATTCTCTTAGAATAATAATTAATAATATAATTATTGATTATTAAATATAATATATAATAAGTAAATGATAATAATAAATAGTTATTTATTATTAAAGGGATGCATCCTTTCATGGATGGTGACCATATGTTCCCTATATATGGAACACTCATCATTGTAATAATATATCGATTATATCTCATATGAAGAAAAACAACATCGATAATCCATGGTTGGCTTTGTCATCAATGGAGTCACCAGATAATCCTTCTAGGGATTATCAAAGGGAAAAGAGGGAAATACCCTCAGTGGAGTCACCGGGTAAGATCTGAAAGTGAAAGTCTTTGAGAAAAAGGCTTTCCGAAAATTTGTCGTTCGAGGAAAATTGACTTAGTGTTCCCCGGAAACGGTGCCAAAAATGTTATCGCACAATATGTACTTGCCCAAATCCTGAGGTAAGTAAGAGATATTGGCGTAACAAACATGATATCCTATCACTGTTACCTTAATAGAAAATGCCTACTTTTTAGGGATAGGAAAGGTATACCCCAGGGGAGGATTCCCCAGTAACCTAAAGGAATGGAAAATCAAGGTTATGTTTGAGATATATTCACCCCTCTCGCTGGTTACCAAAGTCACTAAATATGTGTCCCAAAGATGAGGTTAATGAAGTGCTTGATGTACCTGCCTAGAACAAGACAATATAGCATACATATACAATAATTCTAGGTACAAATATGATAATAACACCTCAAGAGACAATGGGCAATGACAATAAGTGCTAACTGATATAAATTTGCAGCAGTTAATTAGTTTACAACAACAATTGATAAAATGTAACAGCTTCAACAAATACTCCTTAGAATTGCCTGAAAAAGACAATAAAAAGATAACATTTACTAAGCATAATGATAATCAAATGTCATAATCAACTTCTGAAGTATTTAGCTAGTAAATGATTATCATTCTGCTTAGTAAATGTTATCTTTTTACTATCTTTTTCAAGCAATTCTAAGGATTATTTGTTGCATCTGTTACATTTTATCAATTTTTGTTGTAAACTTATTAACTGCTGCAAATTTATATCAATTGGCACTTATTGTCATTGTCCATTGTCTCTTGAGGTGTTATTATCATATTTGTACCTAGAATTGTTGTATATGCATGCTATATTGTCTTGTTCTGGGAAGGTACATCAAGCACTTCATCAACCTCATCTTTGGGACATATATTTAGTGACTTTGGTGACCAGTGAGATGGGGGAATATATCTCAAACATAACCTTAATTTTCCATCCCTTTAGGTTACTGGGGACTCCTCCCCTGGCATAGACCTTGCCTATCCAGAAAAAGTGAGGATTTCCTATTAAGGTAACAATGATATGATATCTTGTTTGTTACATTAATCTCTCTTACTTACCTTGGGATTTGGGTAATTACAAATTGTACGATAATAGGATCGATCCTATGGCAAAGTGAAAAAAGTCAATAATATGCAAGATGCAAGGTGATGAAAACCTAATCAATATACAAGTGTCGATTTTTTTTTTACCACAGGATGACGTGAGTGTAACCCGTCTCATAAAAACACCAAACCAAAAGAAAATTTTCATAATAACAACCCAAAGATCTCTCAAAAATAAACTCAAGTAGCCATCAAGCCAAGAATAGGGAAAAAGAGGACCAAACTAGGGAAAAATAGCCAAAAAATATTGCCTCATTTCCGACATTATGCAGGTGGGAAGCTTTGTTTCCTTGACGGGGTGCAGGGAGAGTTTAGGAGGCTTTTGAAGACATATTCTTTGATTGGTGGGCCCATCAAATTCTTGTGATCGAGGACTACCCCTACACAAGGATCAATTTTCTGAGGGATCCTGATATGCTTATTCCCCCTAGCAAGGAGCGCAGAGAGATAAGTACACACATTTTTATAATTATTTTATTTTTTATTTTTTAAATATTATCCTTTTTATGGTAATGTCAAAGTACTAACTCAATGATTTGTTATATACAGACGTGGGACCGGTACAACCAGACAAATTCTCCAGGACTAGGCGTCATCTTTGAGTGGATGTTGAATTGACAGCAACATGAGGACCACTAGTCAAAGAGGCTGAGAGAGTACTATGATGAGTAGAGAGGAACCTGACATCTCTCACTCATGCAGTGTCGATGGAAGAGATAGAGGACCTTCCCCCATCCATGGAGTCGCATGTTGTAGGGGTACCCAGGACTTGGGTTCAGTTTTTTCGGCATCTTGCAAATGTTGTAGTTCATTATACTAGGGCCAATAGGCCTAGGCCATAACTAGTACTACACCACATACGTGTTGAGGGAACCTTTTGTGCTCTATTATATAGTGAGGGATTGAGCCCAACGATGTATATCGACTATATTTGAGGCTTTATGGCCCACTTTTTTACTTATGACATTATTTTTTGGACACATTATTATATATGTACATATTTTTTCCTTATGGATAAATTTTTTGTACAAATGTATTTACATATGTGTGTATGTGTGTTCTTTTAATTTTATGTGTGAGCAATATGCCAATCTAATACAAGATTAGCCATTGTATCAGTTAGTTGATTAGATCTCCTAGGAACGTGAATATAAGTAGTATAATCAAAATAGTGTTCTAAGAGACGTACACTAAGGAATCATCGATGAAGGGTGGAATTGTAGACACGGTATACTCTAGACACGACCAATTGAGCATCTAGATAAACCCAGAGGTGTGAAATACCATGTAACAAGGCATAGTAATTTTATTACAACACTGTACTCGACAACATTATTGGTTTCTTCGCCCAAAAAAATACCTCCAGAAGACATCAACTGACCAAAGGGAGTGAAGATCACACAAGCTACAAAGGCAAGACTCCGATTGTGTCAGATAGGACCGTCTCCAAATCCAACATAGACCTCAGATTCACTTGACATATTTCACAGTGAAAAGAAACACAATAAACTACACGTCCATGAAACAAAAAGACAAAAATGTATATAAATAAATATATACATTATATACAAGAAGTCACGCCCAAGTGACTGATATAAGCATAGTACTTCTTAAGGTAGAGCCCATTTCTAGGCTTCGATAAAGCGTTACCCTCAAAATCAACCAATTGATAGGAACCCTTTTCTAAAACTTTCTTAATAATGAACGGTCCGAACCACACGGGTTTGAATTTTCCTACCCCCAAGGGATATTTATCTTGGTTATAGACTAGGAGAAGATCGCCTTTGGAAAAGAATCGAAGGTAGACAAACTGATCATATTGAAACTTGACACGTTGTTTGTGAGCCTCATTGGCCAAGGTTGCATCTCGACATTTCTCATCGAGTTGCTCGAGATATAAAAGACGCTCTTTAAGTGGAGCAGTGTCAGGAAGTAGTTCCACTGCCAACTTAAGAGAAGGGATTTGGCACTCTATGGGAAAGAATTCTTCCAACCCATAAACGAGTTGGAAATGAGAAATACTGGTAGCAGTATTGAATGAGGTTCGATAAGCCCAAAGTGTCGAGTACAACATCAAATGCCAATTCAACTTGGTCGAATTGATCGTTTGTTGAATAATATTCTTGAGAGACTTATTCTTAGGGACCTAACTGTTAGAAACTAATAGATGTGCTCATTTAACCATATACAATATAAGAATATTGTCACCCAACTATAGTCTGAAGCCACCCCCGAGCACCTTAACCTTGACACAGAATGATTCCAGAAGCAAACCAATAGCCAAGAAAGGCTAATGCATCAAGCAAATATAACCAAGATTGATTAGAAAGTCCAACCATAACCAATATAAAGTCTGAGCCTAAACTAGGAATACAGATTGTAGCAGTTGTCGGTTGCAACTGCTCCCCAAAGTTGTGCACTTGCCCATTTTCTACAGTGTACACTTCTTCCTAGCTGAAATTTTGAGATGTGTGTACAAAATGAGGTCTGACTACTTGTATTTATATTGTTTTCCTAAGATGTCTAGTTTGACTTCTAATTCTGGAGGCTAAATACTTAATATTAAATATTTCCTTGAAATGACTTGTCTTCTATGGTTAAGTTTAATTCTTTAGGGTTTCTTCTTGCATCCCGAAATATTCTATTCTCGTCAAGGTTACACGTGGAGGTAAATACCTCCCACAGCGACCATAATATCAAAACTCCCTCCTAGATAGGGAGGTATTAAAGGCAATGGTCTTGAGCACAAACATACCATTCAACCGATATCATCATCATAGCCGTACATGTTATCTCATGATTAGATCACGAGCACCATTATCACTATCATCTAATAACATCAACTACATCATCTCTAGAAGCCATACTCTATGTGAGTAATCAGGCATGATGATGAATAAGTCACTCACTCCACAAAGTGATACAAGGACCATTATTCTAATCTGGACATACGTCCTGGAAGAATGATTGTCCCAACAAAGCTAAAAACTATGTCATGGATTACAGAGACCATTCCTATAGGAATGTGAATCTAGGATTATTTTCTAATCAAGTCTTAGAGATCCATCTCAATCTATATTCCTTAGAAAAATATAAACATAATTGATAGTTTACATGGTAATCAGAACAATGTCATTCAATAGAACACAATTGTGTCTATCCATAGTAGTACACAACTACAATCCAGTGGTACGTTATCACACCAAGTAACACACAACTACTTAATCAGTGACACATAGTAACAACTAGTTGAACACATCCACCACAATAGAATACATCTACTTTCCAGAGACATACGGTCTCCATAGAAATCATATCATCTGATATTAACCTGCACAAAAAAACAATGTCATGATATAAACTGAGTCATATGGGCCATTATTCTACTCACATCTGTGAGATCTGGAAGAGCATATTCCATCAAAAGGTAAAACATCAACCATGAGATACTAGACTATTCTTCTCAAGCATAGAAGAATAATTGTCCTAATTTATGAGCCTGGGCCATTCCTCCGGTACTAAACAAAGTGGAACCTAGAGAGATTGAGTCTTCCCTAGGGAATTCATGTCCCTGATTGCTGAACCTGGACCATTCACCTAACTGGGCCATTACTCCGACACTAAACAAGGTGAAACCTAGAAAGAATGATTATTCCATAGGAATGACTATCTAGACCATTTCCTAAGGAAATGATTGTCTCGCACCAACCTCCAAAATGGACCATTATTCGAAACTTCTCACAACTGTGAAATTTGAAAGAATGACTTCCCAGTGAGGCAGACCATTCTACTTGACCACTACTGAGAGTGATTGTCAATAATAAAGACTATCCTAGACCATTCCCCTACACTGGACACAAGGGGAATCACTGTCTATGGTACATCAACAATCTATAGAGCCATTTTCATTTCAAAAATGACCGTCCGATCTGAACCATTTTCCGAATTGGAAAATGGATGTCCGTCATAAATATCAAACCACTTTCCGAACTGGAAAGGAACTGCTCATCCTGGAATATTTTTTGAACTGAAAAATCACTGTCCATAAATCGATAACACATCAATGCTTCCTCCCAACCTGGGAGTCATATCTTCCCTTTTTAATAAGGAAGTCATCTCCACGAGCTCCAACTTGTTTCTTGAGTACGCAAACTTTTTCATTTTGGATAGAGGCTTTACCAAAATATCTACTATTTGCTCATCTATGGAGATATATTAGTGAACCACTTCTCTTTTCTGGACCTCATCACGGAGAATGTAATGCTTGATCTCAATGTATTTCTATATTTCTGGAACATTGTTTTTCTCTTAAGGCTTCATATAGCTCTTGATCATTACAGTATATTATGGTTGGATTCAACTCTTTTCTTTCCTTATAGCTCATGACATCATGGCAAGGTTGAAAATGAAACATATCCAAGTGTCACTTCTTATGTCATCATGAGATTTTGTCATGGATTAGAAATCTATCATCCTAGACTTCTAAGTAACCATTCTGATATGATATCTCTGTTATAGAAAGTTTTCACCACACTTTTTTTGTTCATTGGAGGCTTTGCACCAAGTTGTCTTCTTCCATCTGCATACAAGAGTCTCTTTCTGGTATACCTCAAAAACTTGAGGTTTCTCTACATACTCTTCTTTGTTCAATTACTCTATTGAGGAGAACAGTCCTTACATTCATCTGATGTAAACTCCAACCCATGGATATTGTAGGAGATATAATGTCTCAGGTAGAGGTATGTATGGTTACTTGAACAAGCTATCATCATAGTCCTCTCCCTCCATCTGGGAGAAACTTTAGTTCTGGATATCACAATGCTTCCATTAATAAGTATTCCATACATTGTTCCTCATCACAACTTTCATTTCCTCAGCTTGATTGCTTTTAGTGGGTTCATACCAAGATGGTAGTCTTGTGATTCTCGATATAATGATTGGTTTCTCCAGATTTTCTTTCTCTCTTGGAATCTTCATGTTCTTCCTCATGTTACTCTTTAGCTCTTGGGTCCATGGAGTTTTATATAGAGTCCATACCCTGAAGATTCCAACTTCTTCCTTTCATCATAGGATCATGGATGTGGATGGACATCTAGGGACACTTTAAGGCTTCTTTCCGAAGAAGACTTCCTCTAAAGTCAAACTGAACACATGTTGTTTTTCATGTCTTCTACCATGAATGGGAACATGGATAGATACTTCATAATCCTTGATGGATCACATTATTTAGGATTAGCTCCCTCCTAATCCTTGCTTCATGCATGAATGCATGCTCTTCTTTTGGAATTATATAATTGGCTCCCTCCAACTAAGTGAGTCCACATTTTCGTCTACATCCTCATTGACTTCTGCAAAGTGTCACAAGTCCTTTTCTAATTTCCTCTTGGTTGTTGAGTTCTTTCTGTTTTTACTTCTTCCAGGTTTCTTCAAGTTTGATTATGATTTCAGCGTATCTTGCAGCCATTACTTATGTTAATAGCTTCCACATGAATTGTTACCAAGGGTTGCCGATATACTTCATATTTTCATGTGTATTGCTTGTCTTATAGTCATCGTGATAACAATCCTTATATTGTTATTCTTCCATAGGTATTGTTTCTCTTTGAACATCTTATCTTATAAGAAATAGATATGCAAGATATGTATAGAAATTTGTGTAAACATGGTATGTACAAGAATTATGAAGAATATCATTACCTTGTCTTAGAAGAAGAACTTCGTTTTATCCTGCTTGGCCTTCTTTGAGGGTTCCCTTTCTTTGACAACTTATGCTTCATGTGTTTTCTTCCTTTTCTTTAAATCGAGATAATGATTCTTGTAGTGAAAATATTTTCGACAATTGAAGCATTGTATTTTTGACATATCTTTCTCTTGATTTGATTTCTACCTTGAGCCAAACTTATTTTTATTCTTGAAATCTTTGAACCTTGTTGTGAAAGCTTGATCATTGTATTTCTTTTGGGGTTTTTCTTTTTCACTAATCCTTGATTCTTCTTGTTCACAATAAGTCCAAAGTTCTTCAAATGTGGGATACTCCTTTGTTGTGTTTGTGCTTGTGGAAAATGCATCCCATGTCTTGGGAAGACAATTGAGTACTATATTTACTAGTTCCTTTTCTGAAATGATTTCTTCAATAACTTGTAGTTGATCTCTTAACTGAGAGATTCTCACAAAGTATGATGTTATGTTGTCATCATCATTCATTTTCATGTGAAGAAA
>JASDQU010682093.1:21323-54924 GCA_032191745.1 Picea mariana
TGAACTTCTCTGTAGTTGCAATCTTCTGAGGTTCCTTCTCTTTTCCTTCTTCGAACTATGGTTCCATGATATTTCCTTTCACGACTTCAAACACTTTATTCTTGGCAAGGATGAGGTCAATCATTGTCTTCCATGTTCTAAAGTTAGAAGCCCCTTCTAACTTGTTTTCTGACTTCATAGAGTAAGTCATAATTTCTTTGACCTGGTCAACCCTTGATTTTGACCAAAAAATCAAACTTAATGTCTTAGCTTGTTGAGAGTACCAGGAGGTGTGATAGGCTAGGGTGCACTAGGATATCTAGAAATTAGGTCAATCTCTTCAATTAAGGTGCCTCAACAAGAGGGTCAAGGTTTTGTTGTTACTGCAAAAACTGGTTGCAATTGCAACTGTAACTTAGCAAATCCTCTCAATCTATCTTCCAGCAATTAGACTGTCTGAAGATAGTGTGGGAGCATAACCTGTTAGAAAGTAATAGATGTGCTATTTTAACCATAGAAAATATAACAGTATTGTCACCCAGCCATAGGCCGAAGCCACCCCCGAGCACCTTAACATTGACAGAGAATGATTCTGGAAGAAAACCAATAGCCAACCAAGGCTAATACATCAAGAAAATATAACCAATACTGATCAGAAATTCCGAACATAACCAATAGAAATTTTGAGCCTAAACCAGGAATACAGATTGCAGCAGTTTCCAGCTGCAGTTGCTCCCCAGACTTGCGCACTTGCCCAGTTTCTGCAGTGTGCACTTCTTTCCAGTTGAAATTTTGAGCTGTGTGTACAAAATGATGTCTGGCTATTTGTATTTATACTATTTTCCTAAGCTTTCTGGGCCGACTTCTCATTCTGGAGGCTAAATACTTAATATTAACTATTTCCTTGAGCCGACTTGTCTTCTAGAGTTAAGTTTAATGATTTAGGGTTTCTTCTTGCTTCCCAGAATATTCTATTCTCGTCGGGGTTACACGTGGAGGTAAATACCTCCCACAACTACCATAATATAAACACTAACCTCTCTAACCCCTCAAGTGGGTAGAATAATACATTTCCATGTAATAAGGGTCAATATTAATAAGTCCTAGCAATAAGGAGGAATAAGTCAAATGTAAGAAGACCTAATAGAAACTTTTGCTTCTAGAGGGATATTCCTCTAGATTGTTCTTTTGTATAGATACATTTAGTATAAATATGAGTAGAGGGTATGAGAAGTTTTGTCTTACAGAATTATTGTAATAGAGATCTACTTCGTTGGAGGTTTCCCCCTCGAAGAGGCAAGTGAACATTGTTTCCTATCAAAAAAGGTATAATTTTGGTGTTGTGGTTCCATATAATTTGTTGTTTCATTGTTATCTCTACAGTATTTCCATATTCCATTTCTATCTCAGTGTTATTCTCTGCATTATTTCTCCTTTCTGATAATATAATAGACCCGGTACCTTACAAGTGGTATCAGAGCACTTTCCTTGGCAGAAACTTGTGGGCTAATTTTTTTTAGGGTAGAGACATATTTTGACATCTTAAAGCTACAAAGATTTTTCGTTACATGTATAAACCCACTAATAGGGAGTAAAACATGCAAGAAATACAAATTGTACTTAATTGCACATCTGTTGGCCACTCTTGTAACCTTTATTGGTACCCCTTCGAGTGGTAGTGCATCAGACAACACCTGTATACGGATCGGCCTAGATCTCCTGAATCCCTCTATAGATAAACTGATTGGAAACCTGACTGCTATAGCGCCACTGAGAACAACACTCAGGAAGATACTCTCTTGTACCTGGGTAGTCGGGTAGTACAACTAAGGGAACAGCCTAGCCTCCTTAGTTGGTGCCCTTAGATATTATACCGAGTATTATTGTTGGGCCCCGCACATATATCAGAGAGATAACATAGGGATAACCCTTGTCTATAGAACCCTTGGATACCCTAACCCTTGGGAAGGAAACAAAAACAGAACAAACAAGACCTATTACCCTGCAACTGTGCCTCCTACATTATGGTTGTGAAATTACTACATATTTCTTCCTGTTAAGAATTTGGGCATTTCAACACTACAATATTCTTCATCGCAGAGTATAAATCCATAAGAGTTATAAAAAAAAGAGTATAGTGGTCCCGCAAACACACTTATTTGGCATTAGGGATAATTTTAAGGATGAAAAATTATTTTGAAATGTAGAAGCCACGGAAAAATGTATTGGTCCTTTATATGTAAACCATAAATGTTTGACGACATTTTTGTTAAAATATTCAAATTTCTAAGTATTTAATATATTTTTTATAAAATTTTGTTGATTTTTAAGGTAAAATATTTTTTTCCCATAGAATTTAGGCGGATCTATCCCATTGGATTCCCCTTTTTTCCCTGATCGCAGTCGTACCTTTCATTTTTAAGCCCCCCCCCTTTTTTTTTAAGTGGACCCAACCCCTTCCCAGCTTCCCTATGTTACCTCTTATCCCATTATATTCCCCTTCTCGCCCTGATCATCATGGTACCTATCAATTATAAGTCCTTTTATGTGGTCCCACCCGCCCATTTTCCTTTACCTACACTCCCCCTCTCCAAATGGCCAACACTCACAACCAAGACCTGCAAGCTTCCATCAATCAAGCCAATGAATCCATCCAACAAGTGACATTTGAGATTGAATCTACCAATTGCCACCTTGCACAATTCGAGACCCAATTCGAGCACAAATTTGACACCATGGAGGCCAAATTCATGAACCAATTTAACACTCTCTAGTTTGTTGTCAACCAGTTGTTGAATCGTACTCTGAGTCCTTCCTCCTCGACTCAACCACATGTTGTTGATTCTTCTCATTCTCTGCATTTTCAATCCAACTCCTTTCATCGTGACCCTCGTATTCCCCGCGTTGAGGTCAATAAATTTGACGGCTCTGATCCCATGGGTTGGGTCACTCAAATGGAGCATTATTTTTCTCTGCATGGTATTACTGATGAGTTGGGAAAACTTCTCTATGTTGTACTCTATCTAGATCCTTAACGATGGAAATGGTGGAAATGGCATAAAAAATTACATCAGAGGTATATTGCATCGACCCATTTGGTTACAGAGCTCTATGACTACTTTGACAATGATAACCACTATCTTGGTCATTTGACCAAGTTGAAACAATTAGGCAGAATGGAAGAATTTATAACTACTTTTGAACATTTGACCTTTCGAACCGAGGGCATGTCCTATGCCTTCTTTTGTGAATTATTTATCAATGGCCTAAAGGATGAAATCTAATCCCAGGTTCTCATGGGTCTCCCTCAGACTTGGTTGGAAGCTACTAAATGTGCCAAAGAATCCCAACAAGTTGTTTTTTCCCAGAACAAAAAACCCTCTTTTGTTCCTCGCCCTCAACCCACTAATCCTAACCCCCTCTGCTACTCCCCTCAAGGTCCAGAAATTAACTAGGGCTGAAATGGATGAACACCAACTGAAGGGTCTTTGCTACAATTGTGATGAAAAATATTTTATGGGGCACAAGTGTAAGGGAAAAAACCAAATTATGGCTATTTCTGAAGATGTTCCTGAAGAAGATGTGACAGTTCCCCTTGTTGAAGAGCCTTCCCTTCCAGATGCTACCCAGGAGCCCGCTAACCCGCCTAAATTTGACCCACTCAGTTTCTTTCATTCTCTCACTGGCTTCTCTTCTCCACAAACCCTCAAGCTCATTGGAAAAATTAAGCATAGGAAGTTCATCATCCTTGTTGACAGTGGTATCACCCACATTTCTATTCATCGTCACATTTCCCAGGAAACCAATTTCTATATTTGTGTTGTCAATAATTTTCAAATCATGATAGCTAATGGTGGGTGTTGTGTTGTACATCTTCAAATTGGACATTACCACCCGAAATCTCATATGTTTTCCATTGACATGGGTGGTTGTGAAATTGTGCTAGGTGTTGAATGGTTATGCAATTTGGGTCCCATTCTTATGGATTTTAAGGAATTAACCATGCAATTCTAACATGAGGGACAAAGATATCAATTCCAAGGTCTCACAGTTGGTTCTCCTGAGATCATCAGTTCCCACCACATGGAAAAACTCTTCAAGAAAGACCACTCTGGTATTATTTCTCAACTCCATTCATTTAAGTGGTTGAGACACCCTCTATGCATCCTGACCTCCAAGTTATCCTCTCCAAACATAATCTATTTTTTCCAATCCTCAGGGACTTCTGCCTTCTCATGGTGTTCATGATCATTCCATCCCCCCTGTTCCTGGCAGTATTCCTCCTAATTTTCGCCCTTATCGTCATCCATTTTCCCAAAAGAATGAAATTGAGAAAATAATGTAGGAATTTCTCCAAGCAGGTGTTATCCACCCCAGTAATAGCCCTTATTCTTCTCCTATGGCCATGGTTCTCAATAAAGTAGGTACTTGGCGCATGTGTCCTGAATTTTGTGCCCTCAATAAACTCACCATCAAGGACAAGTTTTACATTCTTGTCATTGATGATCTCTTGGATGATTTGAGTGGTGCTCAATACTTCACTAAACTTGATATGTGTTCTTTCTATCACCAGATACATTTGAAATAATATGACATCCCCAAGACTACCTTTCGAACTCATGAGGGTCACTATGATTTCTTGGTCATGCCCTTTGGTCTGTGTAATTCCCCCCCCCCACCTTCCAAAGCCTCATGAATCATGTATTCTATCATTTTCTCTATAATTTTGTCTTAATTTTCTTTGATGATATTCTCATCTATAGTAAAACTTGGCAATCCCATCTTGCCCATGTGGATCAAGTTCTGCATCTACTCTCTCAGCACCAACGTTTCCTCAAACACTCTAAATGTTCCTTTGGTGCCTCAGAAGTCGAGTACTTGGGTCATATTGTTGGAAAGAATGTTTTCCACATGGATCCTAATAAGATTTAAGTAATGTAGGATTGGCCTCGCCCCAATACTATCAAAATATTGCGTGGTTTTATGGGTTTAACAGACTACTATCGCAAGTTTTTTCATAATTATGGAAATATTATGCGCCTCTCACTGCTCTCCTTAAAAATAATTATTTCACTTGGAATTTCGCAGCTGATTAGGCCTTTCAAGCCTTGAAGGAGGCTATGTGCACTACTTCAGTCTTGGCCCTTCCTAATTCCACAAATACCTTTGTCTTGGAATGTGATGCCTCCGGGAGAGGAATTGGAGGAGTCCTTATGCAAGAGGGTAGACCTTTGGCCTTTACCAACAAACAATTGTTAGAACTCCATTTGGGACAATCAATCTATTAAAAGGAAATTTTGGTTATTATTCATCTTGTGGATCTTTGGTGCCCTTATCTATTGGGGAAACACTTCTAAATTAAGACAAATCATCAAAGCCTAAAATATTTTCTCGAGCAACGATCTTCCTCCCTGGAGCAACAAAAATGGGTGAATAATAGATTTGGATATGATTATGATATCATTTACAAGAAAGGAAAATTAAATTTGATCTTAGATGCTCTTTCATGAAAATATGAAGATGAGGGTCCCTTTTCTCCCTCTCCTTCATTTTACTATATTGGCTCCAAGCTGTTCTCCAGGAATGGCTCCAAGATCCTAAATTTTTGCATATGATCCAACAATTGCAAGCCAACTCTCCATTTTCACCAAGGTACTCTTGGCACAATGATGAGCTTCGCTAAAAAGGTCATTTGTATTTAAGTAAATAGTCACAACTTAAATCCATGGTGCTTTTCGAGCTTCATGCTACACCCACAACTGGGAACTCATTGTTTACTAAAACCTATGACCGAGTCAAACATTGTTTTTTTCTGGGATGGTAAGAAAAAGGATGTTCACACTTTTGTGGCAAAATGTGATGTTTTTCAATGCAACAAGGGCCAAATAATAAAATCTCATGGCACACTACAACCGCTTCCAATTCCACCCTCTATTTGGAGGGACATCTCTATGGATTTTATTGTGGGATTACCTAAATTAGGCAATAAATTAGTGATCATGGTGGTCGTTGATCGTCTTTCCAAGTATACTCATTTCTATGCTCTTCAAAACCCATTTATTGCATCCACTATGGCTCAATGTTTCATGGATCATGTATTCAAGCTTCATGGCATGCCTCATTCTATTGTTTCTAATCGAGATCCCTTTTTCACCAACAATTTTCAGCAAGAAATATTCAGGCTACATGGCACCCGATTCCATCTTAGCATCGCCTATAATTCTGAGACTGATGGTCAAAATGAAGTTGTCAACAAGTGTTTGGAGACATATTTGAGTTGTTTTTCCTCTTAAAGGAAAAATCAATGGGCTCAATGGTTACCATTATCTGAATGGTGTTACAACACCTCTTACCATACAAATATTCACATGACTCCTTTTGAAGTAGTATACAGACAAAATCCACCTTCTGTTATCTCCTACATTCCAGGTGTCTCGAAGGTCTAGGTGGTTGACTAAATGCTTACAGTTCGAGAGGATATTCTTTGTTCTCTCAAAGATAATTTGGTCATGGATTAGAATTTCATGAAGCAACAAGACGATTAAGGTCACTCAGAACATCAATTTTTTGAAGGAGACCATGCATTTCTTCGACCGTAACCTTATAAGAAAACTTCACTCAAGGTCAAACATTGTCAGAAACTAGCACCCTAATTTTATGTTCCTTATATATTTCTCAAGTGTGTGGTATTGGTGGCCTATCAGTTAGGTTTTCCCAATCCTTCTAAGCTCCATCATGTTTTTCATGTCTCATGTTGGTCCCAGGGTCTCCACTTGACTGCTGAAAGGGAAAATCTAGGCCACCTATCAATTTAGAATGATTGTTTCTTTAACTTTGGTTAGAAGGTTATTCTATCAATACAAAGAAAGGTTGGGTTGGAAGAATGATATGGATGAGGGCCCTCCTTGGCCAATGGCACATTAAAGATAGACTAGTGAAATAATAGAAAACATAGAGAAACAACAAAATACTCAATGAATAATATTATGTAAGAAGTTCAATACTCAAAATAATATTTCAAGACATCAAACATGTATCAAAAAATAGTAACTCCCACAGGTTGCAAAGAAGAATTTTCGCTAAAGCATTAGTTGTTTGACAGGTTGCGTATTAGTAAGAATAATTCACACAATAGCTGAAAGGAAATGAAAGCACGTTGCGCAAATAAAAACTGTATTCAAGATAAGAATAAAACACATAAGAAGTTGAACGAATCACCATCATCAGGAATATGTTCACCAAGTAGAGAGCTTTAATCCATGCATAAAACGAGTCCAACCAATCCGTTGTATTGCAAATTTTTCTTCAAAAAATCCCACCCTTACAATATCCAAAAACCAACTATTTACAGAAAATTTGCAAGGGTCCTCGCCCTTAGGGGACTAAGACCTAAATCAAGCTAATTGTCTGTAAATCAAATTCGTCACTGTAATAAGATGTTGAAATTAATCAACAAGAGTGGTTCTCATCTCACACAGAAGATCACTCTTGCTTCTAATATAGGAAAATGATAGACTTGATCAAAATGAAACTACTATTGTCTCTGAGACAGAACTGATACATGCTGAAGGAACTGAATGGTCGAAAATGGGCCTCGGAGTGACAGGGCATGGCTCTTTTGTCAAACGATGGCATGTCTGTGAGTTGTTGGAGGCTACTGGAGATGACTGGCTGCATGAGAAAAGTTTTTTGAAGTGTTTCTGGCACTAATCTGTGTCGTCTTGTGACTGAGACTCAACTTTTACACTTTGTGCCTGAAATTTTGGAAGCTAAGTGTGCTCCGTCTCACCTATAATGACCCTTATTCTCTCTTTGTATATGGTGGACTAGCTACGAACAGGAAGTCATGGGGGACAAGCATCCAATAGGAAGACAGGGCGCATGCAGGTGGACGTTGTGAATGTAGATGAAGTTGAGGGGAGTGGGGGTGACGTTGAGTGAAGGATACAAGTGGCGTGTAGGGAGAGGAGGAGTTGATAGGCTGGGAGTTGAGTGGAAGAAAAAGTGGAGAAATGTGAGAGGTGCGAGAGTAGTGAGTGGGATGAGTAGGAGTGACAACTGGTCTGTCCAAAAGGTATTTCGTGACATCACGTTTCAGGAGTTTGAAGGTGAAACATGAAGACCTCCCAGAGTAAAATATCTGAGTGACATAGTTGCGATATAATGTGGTGGCATGATGTCACATGACATCATGGATGCTGATGTTTCATGGAAAGAAGGGGACATGTGTCTTTGCTGATGAGAGATCCATATTTATTTCAGGAGTAACTGGTTTGTCCAAAAGGCATTTCGCGACATCTCGTTTCGGGAGTTTGAAGGTGAAACATGAAGACCTCCTGATTTCTAAAACTTTGAATTAACAAACTAGCGAGCGCTAGCTCCATTCCTTTGACCTCTGATGATGTGAACCCTAGATATGAGTAGGGGCCCTACTACCACGCACTTTGGGACTCGTGATTTCGCGATGTCGGCTCTTCATCACTTTAGGATTTCGCAATGTCGGCTCTTCAGCACTTTAGGATTTCATGAATGTCAGCTCTTTGACACTTCAGGATTTCACGAATGTCTATGCATGGAAAACTCCCGAAGTGAAAAATGATGAAGGAAAATCTCCAAAGTGATTAGCCAGTGCTTATCATTAATTAAACCCGAGCTTAATCCATGTTAAATACGTCAAGGTTTCGTGACTTCAGATGACTCTTGATGTTAAAATCCATGAGATTCTGCAACCCCGAATGGATGACAACCCTCGATCTGATCCGCTTTATAGATCTCCACCGTTGAAATTTTCCCCTATTTATTTCAGCAACCCTGGCCCAAATATGACTGTTCTGAGTGGTTGCATTTATCCATGGGTGTTTCCTGCATATGCAAAAAGACTTGGTGGACCTGTGGTGAGCTTAATCAATGGGAAATATGATGACAAATAAATTGAAACCAATCCGACATATATTTATCCTTCGAGAAATAGAGACAAACATGCACAATGACTCAAAAACAAATAAGGACCAAGATACTTAGTAATGGGAAAAAAAATGAACCAACCAGAAAAAGGAAAAAGACGAAGGCAGGGTTAAACAAGAGGAGAAGCAGGGGATGACAACCTAGGTTATAAAATTGGCTCCAACTGGGGATAGCTCGTCCCTGTGAGGTGCTGAGAATTGTAGATCAGTGCCTTGAGATTAGATAACTACCCTTACTTTTCATCACTTACCCCTGTTTCTACCTGTCATCCCTACGTATCTGTTACTGTCCCTCAGCCATGCATTTATTGAATTATAAACTAAAACTACACCCCAGTGCCTTGTTGGGCTATGAATTCTTTATTCACACACTACTAACTAATCAAGAGAAATAATAAAGGAAAGCATATATGGTACAAAAGATACCTTCCCCCATCCTCAAACAAAGTAGTGTTTCAGGAAGCACCCATTTACGGGGCCTCCAAAGATCTTTGTATCATATAGATTGTGCAGGATGAAAGTGTTGTTGTTCAAAAATTCAACCACCTTAAAAGGGACAAACCAGAGGTTGTCAAATTTACCATGCTTGGACTTGTCATCCCTTCTAGCATCCCACCTCAAAACCAGGTCACCTTCCTTGAAAACCTCCTTCTTGGTTTTCTTATCAAAGGCTAATTTGATCTTGCTCTGGTATGCCTCATTTCTCTAATCGAGTGCTTCTCTTCTCTGTTGAACTTCTATAATATGGAAGATTCTTCGTTGGATGTAATTGGGCTCCTCAATATCCTCTTGCAAGAACTTCAGGATTGGTATACCAAGATAAGTAGAAAAAACAACATCTATTCCATAAACAAGTTGGAATGGTGAGGTTCCCAGAGACTTCTTAGTGCTTATACTATCAGCCCATAAGGTGTATTTGAGTTTAGAGTCCCAGGATTTCCTACTTTCAGTCAACAAATTTTTGATGATCCTAATGAGAGTCTTGTTTGATGATTCTACCGGGCCATTTCCTTGAGGATAGTAGGGTGTGGAATGTATCAAGGAAATGTTGTAATTGCCACAAAAGTCAATCATGGCTTTGGACTTGAATGATTGGGAATTGTTTGTTACAAGATTTATGGGGCAACCAAATCTAGCAAAAATATTAGTTTCCAGGAAATTCATGATTACCTTGTCAGTGGAATTCCTGGTGGGCATGGCCTCAATCCACTTGGTGAAGTAGTCAGCGGCAGTGAGGATCCACTTGTGTTTTCCATTGGAGGTTGTATTTATTTCTCCTATGAAATATAACCCCCATTGTTGAAACACACTATTGGCTTTGATAGGTTTCAGGGGTAGTGGCAATAACTTTGGTTTCCTTGCAAAAATATGGCATTCGTTGTAGGATCTAACAAAGGAAAACACATCAGAGAAAAGGGTGGGCCAGTAGTATCCTACCCTCAGGATATTGAGCATTGTGGCCTTCCAATGTTGGTGCCCTCCACACACTCCTCTGTGTATTTCTGATGTGACTTGTTTAGCTTCATTTTCATCAAGGAATCTTAACAGGATGCCAAGAGGATCTCTCCAATACAAGTTCTGGTTTGAAATGCAGAATTTGATGGATTTCAACTTGAGAGACTTGGCCTTTGTCTTCTTCACATCTGGTGGACATTCAAAATGTTGTAGAAAATAGATGATGTTTTTATACCAAGGTGAAGAGGAATATTTTTCAAATACCTGTAAATTGTCTTGTTCGGGATGTATGTTGGGTGCATCTGATTGGGTGAAGATTTTATGCAACTCTAGCACCTTGCGATTTGATTTTGATAGAAATTTGACCAGTCCTTTCCCCTTGATCAGCTTGGTGGGATTTATGTGCAAATCATACTCCAACATCTTGACAATCCATTTTCCTCTTTTCCCCTCGTTGTCTGGCTGGACCAAAATCTCTTTGACATTGTTGTTAGGAACAAAGGTCATTATGCTAGATTGTAGCACGTAAAAAATGAAGGCCTTGAGTGCTTTGACCAGTGCATAAGCCTATTTTTCTAATATATCATACTTGAGATCATAATCTCATAGGGATCTGCTGAAAAAGGCTATTTGCTTCTCATGCCCTTCCTCATTTTTCTACAATAGTACAACAACAATCGTGTTCTTTGAGGCAAAGGAAAAGATGAAGAAATCTTTGGTATAGTCATGGCTAGCCAATACAGGTTCTTTGACTAAATATTGCTTAATTGTTTGGAAATACACTTTCTCCTCTGAGGACCATTTTATCACAACATCTTTCTTCAACATGTTTGTAATAGGCTTCAGAATTTCAACAACATTAGGCACAAAACATCTGAGGAATTTTATCTTACCGATTAAATTATGGACAACCTTTTTGTTTCTGGGGATCTCGATTTGTTGAATGGCACAAACCCTCTTAGGATCATTTTTTATGCCTCCTTCTGATATGATGTGGCCTAAGATATTTCCTTCTAGCATGGAAAAGTGAGACTTCCTAGGATTGAGAGATATCCCATACCTCCTGCATTTCTTGAAAACCTGCTCTAGATGCTGAAAATGTTCCTCATCAAACTTGGAGAAAATGGTAATGTCATCTAGGTATATGACCATGAATTTATCTTTCTCCCCCACAAAATCTATGTCCATGGCCCTCTGAAAAGTGGCCCCTGCATTCATGAGCCCAAAGGGAATCTTGTCATACATGAATGTTCCCCACGGGGTGGTGAATGTTGTCTTTTATTTATCTTCCTCACAAAATGATATTTGGTTATAACCAGAGTATCCATACAACAGGGAAATTTTGTGTGCACCTACCACCCTCTATAGAATATGGTCCATCTTGGGGAGGGGGTAATTGTCCTTCAAAGAACAGTTGTTGAAATTTCTGAAATCAACACATAAGCGTATCTCCTCGCTTTTCTTCCTCACAGGTACTAAGTTGGCCACCCAGTTTGAATACCTCAATGGTACAATAATCTTGGCATCCAACATTAATTTTAGCTCTTTCTCAATTATGGAAATTAACATAGGATTGAATTGTCTAATCTTCTGTCTAAATGGCTTGGAGCCAATTTTTAGAGGGATCTTGTGCTGGATGATGTCAGTATCAAATTTCTTCAAATCTTGATAGGACCATGCAAAAGTATCAATAAACTTTTTAATGAGACTGACATACCTGTTTGTTTGTTCTATAGCCAATTCTTTGGACAACTTGATGATCTTGGGATTATCAGTGGTCCCGATATTGCACTATGTCACCTCTTCTTCTTGATCCTTCATGGCAGTTCCTTTGTAAGCATCATTACTGTCAAACAATATTTCCAAAGGCACTAGTCCTTTTGGAATATGATTTTTTTTTAGCTCCACAATATCATGATTAGCCACTACCTTCAGCAGATGAGAAGATGGTTGATCTTCTAATTTCTCATTTTCATATTCTTGACTTTCTTGATCAATTGAGATATTGGAGAATTCATCAATGGTGTGGAGAAATATCTGCAACTCTAAATCATCACTGAAGAATTTCTAATGCTTTATGTTGTCTGGTATGGTTGTTCTATGTTTGATTTCCACCTGATATTTAATATTCAAGCCAATGGGAGGCATGAACGTGCTGGCAGCTAAGGCCAGAGAATCATCTCTCTGATTCTTTTCTATGTGAATGAAAGAGAGTTTAAATGCTAGGAAGAAATTATCGATCAGGTCCCATACCTTGTTTCTGTACTACTTGAGCCTTTGTTGCTTAGTTTGATAGATATTCCTCACCTGATTGATGACCAACTCAGAATCGCCAAAAATTGCTAAACAATCAATGGCCATGTCTTTGGCAGCCCTCAATCCCAATACCAGAGCTTCATATTCAGCTATATTGTTAATAGTCTCAAACTCCGGCTTATAAGAGAGGGTTATTACTTCTTCTGAAGGATAAATGGGGAGAATACCTACACCAGATACTTATTTTGATGAAGATCCATTGAAATACATCTTCCACACCTTATTTTGTTGGCCATTCATTGGTTGATCTCTGTGTTGGCTAACTGATATTTCAGGTTGATCATTATTTAAATGAAAAATAGACGAACCCATATCATCCTCAACAACATAAATGGGGTGGTTGCTTGGGTTCTGATGATCACTAACTATGTAGGATAACCGTACCTCTCTGTATAGACTCATGTGCTCACCACCAAACACAGGAATGGTGGCATATGTGAGGTCCATTTGCAATGATCCCCCAACCTTCTTAGCCCAAGTCTTGGATAATAGCATGTCAAACTTTGGGGGGATGTCGGCCACCACAATGTCCATCACAACACTCTTCATGGGTAATTGTGCTAGAGAAACCACCATATACTTTATCAATCCCATGAATTTTACTTTCTTAGAATCAAAGGAGTACAGGTCTTGGTAAGGCTTGGTAATATCTAGACCTAGTTCTTCCATAACAACTTTGGGCATGACATTGAGAGAGCCTCCTGAGTCCATAAGGTAGTTGTGCATAATCTGATCGTGAACATTCAAAGATATATAGAAAGGAGGAGAAGCATCAGAGCCATCCTCAATATGAGGACCTATAGTAATGGTTGGGTTCATCCTATAGACTAATGACATCAGAAGACACACTAGAAGGAGTAGGTTGCATAACTTTCATGATGGATTTCTTGAAAGGTTCATTTTTTAACAGTTCTATCAAAGGGACAGGAATCTTAATTTTACTTAGCTCATGTTCCAGGATGAAAGAGGTTGATAGCTTATCATCTTCCTTTGTTTCAAGAGCAAGAGGATTTGATAGTGGGGATGACTGCATTTTAGATGTCATACCTTTATTCAGGTTTGGATTGGGAGGAGCTTCTGCTTGTTTTCCTTGATCAGAGGTGGTGGCCTTGGAAGCTCCCTTTCTTCTCCTCAAATTTTATTTATTCTTGCATTGACCTTGGATAACTCCCTCCTCCCATATATCATCATCAAATTGATTTGACAATTGTGCTACTTCATATTCTTGTTGTGTTAAGTGACTGGTATAATAATCTGTGTCATTGAAAAGCACAACAATATCGTCCACAACATCAGTGTCTGCATCTATCTCCTTAATTTGATTTTTTTGGAAAGGGGGCACTAACCTTTGATCATCAACATTTCTTCTTTCTCTCTACATTACTTGAGGAGCATCATTAGGCCTTCTGAATTGGTTCTGATTTCTATTACCAGCCCCTTGAAAAGTTTTGTTTGCCTGTTTGGATTCCCATTTTAGCTTAGCTATCTCAGAAGTCAGATCCTTCAAAGTCTTAGTCATATCTTCAAGTTTGGTATCATATGTAGTCAGGTTATAGGAGGTAGGGGCGTCGTCTCTTTGTTTTTTCTTCTCTTTATCAGATCTAGTTTTTAATCTATCTGATGCAAAAATATTAGATTCAACTTCAATTGTTGCTTCTTGCATGGACAACAATGTGGTTCATCTTCTCTCTCTTGGGAGAAGGGAGAATTTTGCATCAAATGAATTAACATAAGTGATCTTGGCAGAGGCTTCAGTTGGTTTAATTTCATCTAGGATTCTACCATACATTTTATTGAATCTCTTGGTGAAGTCTGAGATAGATTCACCATTTTTCCTCTTTAGAGCCCCAAATTCAGTGATGTAAGATAGATAATATCTCCTATATCCCCATTTATTTATAAAATGTTCATATATTGCCTCAATATCTACAATGGAGGATGGAGGAAGGCTCCTGAATCATTTTCTGGCCTCCCCATCCAGAATCTGTACAAACAATCTCATCCACACATCTAAATAATAAATGTTAAAGTTGTCTGCAAAACTGTAAAAGGATACCAAATGTTCTTCAACAGTTATTTTTCCTTCCCCATTATATCTTGGTAGATATTTCATGTAATATGTGGTTGGGAGTGCATGTAAAACTGCAGGTAGCACTAAGGGCACATATCTGGCGGCAATTATGACATCCATCCTATTAAAGGCCATGGCTTGAACAATAGGGATATAGAACTTTATGGGAGATATAGGAGTGGATGTAGGACTGGATGTTGAAGTGGAATCAAGAATAGGAGATGTCTGACCCCCCTTAGGATTATGATTCTCAGGACTAGAAAATTCACGCTGCTCGTGATGATGGTTTGAAGTATTCTCTTGGTGTGCAACTTTTCCATTGAGGGGGGAAGTGTATCTCTGAGCTACAGTGGATTTCCTTAGTTGCCTTTCTATCTCAGGGCCTACAGTATTATTCTCAGGGTTAAAATTAGTCTTCTTGGCTTTCCTGTTCTCAGATTTAGATCTGTTGAATCCCTTTCGGGGCGCCAGTATTTCTTCTTTAAATTTTACTCAGTGAAGTTGCTAGGTGAAAGATGGCAGTCCGTCTGTGTCCGATATTTGTTCACCATCAAAGGTAAAAGTTGATCAATGTCATTTTCCTAGGGAAATGAATTTCGTTACTATGTTCCCCAGCAGTGGCACTAGAAGATGTTGGTCCTAAGGTCTGCACTTGACTACTAAAAGGGAAAATCTAGGCCACCCATCAGTTTAGAATGATTGTTTCTTTAACTTGGCACCAGAAGATGTTGGTCCTAAGGTCTGCACTTGACTACTGAAAGGGAAAATCTAAGCCACCTATCAGTTTAGAATGATTGTTTCTTTAACTTTGGTCTGAAGGTTATTCTATCAAGACAAAGCAAGGTTGAGTTGGTAGAATGATATGGATGAGGGCCCTCCTTGGCCAATGGCACATTAAAGATAGACTAGTGAAATAATAGAAAACAGAGAGAAACAATAAACTACTCGATGAATAATCTGTTGTAAGAAGTTCAATACTCAAAATAATATTTCAAGACATCAAACATGTATAAAAAAAAAGTAACTCCCACAGGCTGCAAAGAAGAATTTTCACTAAAGCATTAGTTGTTTGACAAGTAGCGTATTAGTAAGAATAATTCACACAATAGCTGAAAGGAAACGAAAGCATGTTGTGAAAATAAAAAATTGTATTCGAGTTAAGAATAAAACACATAATAATTTTAACGAATCATCGTCATTAGGAATATGTTCACCAAGTAGAGAGCTTTAATCCATGCATAAAACGAGTCCAACCAGTTTGTTGTATTGCAAATTTTTCTTCAAAAAATCCCACCCTTACATTATCCAAAAACTAACTATTTAAAGAAAATATGCAAGGGTCCTCACCCTTAGGGGACTGAGACCCAAATCAAGATAACTGTCTGCAAATCAAATTCTTCACTGTACTAATATGCTGAAGTTAATCAACAAGAGTGGTTCTCATCTCACACAGAAGACCACTCTTGCTTCTAATCTAGGAAAATGATAGACTTAATCAAAATGAAACTACTACTGTCTCTGAGACTGAACTAATACATATTGAAGGAACTAAATGGCCAAAAATGGGCCTCAAAGTGACAGGGCAAATCTCTGTTGTCAAGTGATGGCATGTCTGTGAGTTGTTGGAGGCTACTGGAGATGACTGGCTGCATGAGCAGAGTTTGTTGAAGTGTTTATGGCACTAATCTGTGTTGTCTTGTGACTGAGACTCAACTTATCTTCTCTGTTCCTGAACTTCCAAAAGCCAAGCAAGATTTGTCTCACCTGTAATGACCCTTGTTGGCCCTTGACCAATTTTTGAGGATCCTTTGTCATGTTTGACCTACTTTTGGGACTTCGACAGTTCGTCGAAGGTGGAGCTTAAGTCGAAGCGGAGATCGCGGGATCTCAGCTCCTTTTTAGGGATTTTTGGGTTTTGGGCTTATGTAATGGGTATGGGGATGTTGGCCCATGAGTTTACTCATGTTTAGGCCCTTTTTGTAATGTATAAATAGAAGTCTAGGCAATGTAAGAGGAGGCAGTTACAAGTTGTGCTAAGTGCAAATGATTGTAAGAGGCTTAGTGCGTGTTGTATGTTGATACTTGCAAAGCTAAGTGCAAGTCATATATAGTTCTTTGTGCACATATTGTGGAAGGCTCTGTGCCTAGATATACTCGGGGAAGAAGGATCTGGCGAGGTGCACAGATCTCCTATCCTCTGTGAAGTTTATTATGAATCTTTGTGCATGTAAGAATATTGACCAAAGATAATAAAGAAGATGAAGAGTTGGTGGATGTAGCCCCAGGGTGGGGGTGAACCATGTACATCTTGTGTTGTGAATGCTTTGTTTTGTATGGCTTCTCTCTTGTTTATATGATTAAATCCTTAGTGCATTGTTAGATGATGAATGAATCTAATATGGTAGCTTAGTGTTGAATAATATAAAGGAATGCTAGATCTGATCTATGTTAGTATGTTGTAAATACTACGTTGATCTATGATTAGGGTTTAGTTTCACTATAAATAAGATTGAATATTCATGAATCATAACTATTAAGTTCTTTGTTAATGTATTACAATCACGGATCTGTGTCCTAGCTAAGGTTGCAGACATCGAAGTCCTGCAACCACCCCTACCTCTACCTCGGGTGAGACTTCATCTATTTAGCGGGTGTTTCTGAAAGGGCTGGTAGTTAGGGTTTTGTTGGTGCATTGTTGTAGCGTTGAACCCGAGTCTAACCCTGTGCCAACAAATGGTTCTATTTTTGGGATCTAAAACTGTGATTGTTGGGAACTAAAGAAAAAGGAGCTTCTTGCAAAGATCTGACCTGAAACTATGAAAGCTCTGTGCGTAGATCCGTTTCCCTAGTGTGTAGCATCCTGCTTAACTTTTGAAGCTCTATGATAAGAAGATAAGTCTGATCTAAATAAAAGAGGTAATATCTTGAAGCTTTGTGCTCTAAGAAAGGTAAGAATAGTGAAAAGTTTTATATCTGGAAGCTTTGTGCTCTGCTGAAAGTAAGATTCGTGGAAATTTTTGTTTCAAAAAGTATGGATCTAGGTATGTTTGATAAAAAAATTCCTAGCTTGAAAAGTAGGGCACAACTAGATGAAAGAAGGTTTGATATGAGTATATCTGATAGAAATAATGAAATATATGTTATTCTTATGCATAGAAAGAATGTTTGGACTAACCAATGGATGCAGGATCCTAGAAAGATGTTTTTGCAGGTTAGCTACTATGATCCTGGTGCGCATTACAGGAAAGGCTAGGGATCATTTAAAAGAAAACAAGGATTAACCCTTTGTTATAGTTGTAGAAGACCGGGACATCTGGCTAAGGAATGCCCTAGTAGAAGACCTAGTTTTCTTTGTTGTAAAGCTATGGACCATGAAGTTTTAGATTTCCCTAGAATGATTGCTAGGCTTGAAAGAATGAATATGAGACAAGAATACCATGAGAAAGGTCAAGCAACTAAGACCATGATAGAACCCCAGAAAGAATCAAAAACTGTATTTTTGCAAATAAAAGAAACCTTGAATGACCACCGAAATATCAAATTATTAGAGATATTCAAAGAAAAAGAGTGCATAGAAACAAGAATATGAGACTTTGACGTTGACTGTGTTCGGGATGAAGAAACACAGGTGAATATTATGACAGAAATAACTTGGGAAAATTTAGTAAAACCTGTTGTGATTCCTTCATTGGGAGGAATAGGGTTATTTAGAGGAAAGTTGATAAACCTATGTGGAAAGATCACCTAGATATCTATGAGTGCTCATGGAACTTCGACAGAGGAAGAGTTTGAGGTTGTTAAATTTATTGAGAACAATGCCCCATTTGCTATATTACTAGGAACACCTTGGATTGAAAGAGATCAAGACAAAAGGAAAGAATAAGAAGTCTTAGAGTAGAAGAACCAAGAGTTGAAAGATTTCATGACTAGGAGGATCGCACACTTGATTGAAGAACATGAGAACAGATCGAAGATATTTAAAACCATAAACTTGGATGTTGAAGTTGGAAGAACACAAGAAGACTCACAAAAGTCTGAAGCACCTACCCGATATAGAGAAGAAGTATTGCCCTTGAATCCTAGGAAAGAATCTCAACAGCATGAAGTTACTATGCCACGAGGAGATAAGAATTAGAATAAAAAGAGTAATACCGAGACAAATCTCACTGGAAAGAAGGCTAGAAAACTAAGAAGAAGAGATCAAATATAGAAAAGTTACAAAAGGTTCCAGAGGGAACTTCGTAGAAGGAAAAATTGCAAAACTGGAACTTCGTCAGGATATTAGAACAACACCATAGGGAATTTTTCCATGGCAAAGCAATATAACCGTTGGAAACAGTATAACCATTAGATTAACACCCTGAATGGTTAGAACGACATTTATGGTCTGAAAGCTTGCCATCAGACCATTAGGACTGCGCCATAACGGACAGAACTAATTTAATGAAGGCTTCGCACCCGTTGGAGAGATCCATTGGCTAGTTATCTACTTATTCCATCAATCCTTGCACTGAGAACATTTTTTCCAACCGTGATTATCTAAGCCTGCAGATTAGTTGATTTCGCATAGTGATCATCAAGATACCACCATCAATCCTATTGCACTAAGTAATTTCTCTTCAAACCTGAGATATTCAACCACGAGCGTGTATGTCTGAAGAACTTAGCGCAGTCGAAGAGTCTTTGAAGGAGGTACTCATCAACCTCATGACTGAAAGAGCACAGATTTAGCAAGAAAATGAACAGTTGCTCGCAAATCAACTTGTAGTGAAAGAAGCAGTCAACAGAGCACTTCGCTCTATGATAGGCTTAGAGCCAAAGGTAGAAGACTGAGTCGAGCATCAAGTAGAGAAGATCACGAAAGCTATCTAGAAGCTACAACAAAGAATCACAGATTTGGAGCTAAGAATAGTGCCTAGTACTCCACAGGACGTGAGGGATCAAAGAGAATCAACTACTCGAGGAATAGTTGAAAGAATCAAGGGCCTCACCATGGAATGTAAAAAATTGAGTTATCGTAGTGCCCAAAATTATGAGCAAATCACTAAGAATCCAGAACTGAAGGCACTGGAGTCACAACTCCAAGAGGCGAAGCAACAAGCAGAAACAATACAGGTGCAGTTGAAGCCCTTGTCTACTGTTGAAAGGATGAAGTGGTCCCAAGAGCAACGCACTACTCAACAACAGGTCCAAACCATTCAGAGAAAAGTCATGGAAGTGACTCAGAGGCTCCAAACTATACAGGATGAGTCTTGCCAACTTTTCTCAGAGATTGAAGGTTGAGAAGCAAAACTGGAGCAAGTCTTCACTGTAGTTGAACAACGCTTAGAGGGACCTGTCAATGAAGAATTTATCCAAGAGTTCATTGAGCAAGAGGCCATAGAACAATAACAGGTCGAAGAAGCTCGAGCCAAGCTCGAGGATTTTGAGGTAGAATTACCGAGAGCAGAGTGACTTGGGACGAGTCACAAGTGAGTGTTGGGGGCTTGTTTGCCCTTGACCAAGTTTTGAGGATCCTTGGTCATGTTTGACCAACTTTTGGGACTTCGACAGGATGTCGAAGGCAGAGCACAAGTAGAAGCAGAGATTGTGGGATCTCGGCCCCTTTTTAGGGATTTTTGGGTTTTGGGCTTATGTAATGGGTATGGGTATGGAAGCCCATGGGTTTACCCATGTTTAGGCCCTTTTTTCAATGTATAAATAGAATTCTAGGAAATGTAAGAGGTGGTATTTGCAAGTTTTGCTAAGTGTAAATGATTGTAAGAGGCTTAGTGTGTGTTGTATGTTGAGACTTGTAGAGGTAAGTGCAAGTCATCTGTAGTGCTTTTTGCACAAACTATGGAAGGATCTATGCCTAAATCTACTCGGTGAAGGAGGATCTGGCAAGGTGTGTAGAGCTTCTGTCCTCTGCAGATTTGATTCTAAATATTTGTGCATGTAATAAGATTGACCGAAGATAATAAAGACAACGAAGAGTTGGTGAACGTAGCCCTAGGGTGGGGGTGAACCATGTACATCCTTTGTTGTGAATGCTTTGTGCTTTATGGTTTCTCTCTTGTTTATATGATTAAATTCTTAGTGCGATGTTAGATGATGAATGAATCTAATATGGTAGCTTAGTACTAAATAATATAAAGGAATGCTAGATCTGATCTATGTTAGTATGCTATAAATACTGCATTGATCTATGATTAGGGTTTAGATGCACTGTAACTAAGACTGAATATTGATGAATCATAACTACTAAGTGCTCTATTAAGGTATTACAATCACATATGTGTGTTACAGCTAAGGTTGCAGACATCTGATTCTTGCAACCACCCCTGCCTCTACCTTGGGTGAGATTTCATCTTCTTGGCAAGTGTTGTCGAAAGGGTTGGCAGTTAGAGTTTTGTTGGTGCGTTGTTGTAGCGTTGAACCCGGGGTCTGCCCCTGTGCCAACAACCCTTCTTCTCTCTTTGTCTATGGTGGATTGGCTATGAATAGGAGGTCATGGGGGATAGGCATCCAATAGGAAGATAGGGTGCATGCAGGTGGACGTCGTGAATGTAGATGAAGTGGAGGGGAGTGGGGGTGATGCAGAGTGAAGGATATAGGTGGTGCATATGGAGATGAGGAGAAGATAGGCTAGGAGTTGAGTGGAAGAAAAAGTGGTGAAAGGTGAGAGGGGAAAGAGTAGTGAGTGGGATGAGTAGGGGTGACAACTAGCCTGTCCAAAAGGTATTTAGCGACATCATGTTTCGGGACTTTGAAGGTGAAACATGAAGACCTCCCAGAGTAAAATCTTCGAGTGATGTAGCTGCGATATTATGTGGCGGCTTGATGCCACATGAATTCATGGCTATTGATGTGTCACGGAAAGAAGGGGACACGTGTCTTTGCTGATGAGCGATCCAGATTTACTTCAGGGGTGACAGCTGGCCTGTCCAAAAGGCATTTCGCGACATTGTGTTTCGGGAGTTTGAAGGTGAAACATGAAGACCTCTCGATTTTTGAAACTTTGAACTAAGAGCCCAGAGAGCACTAACTTTGTTCCTTTGACCTATGATGATGTGACCTCTGACTATGACTAGGGCACCTTCTACCACGCACTTTGGGACTCACGATTTCACAATGTCATCTCTTCGACACTTTGGGATTTTGTGATGTCAGCTCTTTAGCACTTCAAGATTTCACGAATGTCGGCTCTTAGACACTTCAGAATTTCACAAATGTCGATTCTTGGAAAACTCCTGAAGTGAAAAACGCTGAAGGAAAATATCTGAAGTGATTAGCCAGTGCTTATCACTAATTAAACCCAAGCTTAAGCCATGTTAAATATGTCAGGGTTTTGCGACTTTGGATGACTCTTGATGTTAAACTCCACATGATTCTAAAACCCCAAATGGATGACAACCCTCGATCTGATCTGCTTTATAGATATCCATCATTGAAATTTTCCCCTATTTATTTTGGCAACCCTGTCCCAAATATGATTATTTTGAGCGGCTTTGTTTATCCACGGGCATTTCCTGCAAATGAAAAAAGACTTGGTGGACCTATGGTGAGCTCAATCAATGGGAAATATGATGACAATTAATTCTAAACCAATCCAACATATATTTATCCTTCGAGAAATAGAGACAAACATGCACAACAACTCAAAAATGAATAAGGACCAAGATACTTAGTAATGGGAAAAAGACCGAACCAACCAGAAAAAGGAAAAATATGAAGGCAGGGTCAACAAGAGGAGAAGCAGGGGATGTAGACCTAGATTATAACATCTCCTATTTAAAGAAGGTGATTGGAATTAAGTTCCAAAATCAAACCAACCTTCTCGAGTTGTATGAAGAAGGATCCATCTGGTTGCATCCACAAGCATTTTTTGACAAGCGTGAGCATTGTCTTCGTCATCACACCATCAAGGAAGTGTTAGTCCAGTGGAAAGATACAACTCCAGCAGATTCCACCTAGGATCCAACTACCATTTTGCAACAATTTCCTCATCTCCAACCTTGAGGAAAAATATGATTTTAAGTGGGACGACATGTTAGGGACCTAACCTCCCTAACCCCTCAAGTGGCTAGAATAATATATTTCCATGTAATAAAGGTCAATATTAATAAGGCCTAGAAATAAGGAGGAATAAGTCAAATGTAAGAAGACCTAATAGAAGCTTCCGCTTCTAGAAGTAACCTCCTCTAGATTGTTCTTTCGGATAGATAGATTTAGTATAAATACGAGTAGAGGGTATGAGAATTTTTGTCTTGAAGAATTATTGTAATAGAGCTCTGCTTTGTTGGAGGTTTCCCCCTCGAAGAGGTAAGTGAACATTGTTTCCTATCAATAAAGGTAAGGTATAATTCTCTTGTTGTGGTTCCACATAATTTGTTGTTTCGCTGTTATATTTGCAGTATTTTCATATTTTGTTTTTATCTCAGTGTTATTCTCTACATTATTTATTTTTTATGCCAATATAATAGACCTGGTACATTACACTTATTAACGACCTCCACTTGAACATTCACCTTTGGGTAGTAAGGTGATGAATGTTCTTTATTAAACCCCAATTTTGATGTTAACTCAGACATCATCTTGCTATGGAAGTGACTGTCATGGTCTGTGACAATCTCCTTCAGAATACTGAACCTGGATACAATCTGGTTAAAAACAAAAATTAAAGTCGTTTCTCCATCATTGTTCAATGTTGACATGGCCTCGACCCACTTTGTGAATTATTCTACCACCACGATGATATAGTGATTCCACCTAGCTGAAGTGAGGTGGAATATAGTAAAATCAATCCCTCACTTGGTGAAGGAACCAACCACAAAAACTGGAAAAATGGGAGCAGGGTGTGCCCATGTATTTCGAGAGATGATCTGGCATGGGTAACACTTCTTGACTGCCTCTACACAATATTTTATCAACAAGGACCAAAAGTATTCGGCGTGAAGAATTTTTTGGGTTGTTTCCAACCTAGACATGTGACCGCCACATGCCCCAGTTTGATAGTCATTCAACACAAGTTTTGTCTTGTTGGCATAGGGGAAGACCCAAGTTTCAACACTTCAACAATGCACCAACAAAACCCTAACTATCGGCCCTTTCGGCAACACTTGTGAAGAAGATGAAGTCTCACCCAAGGTAGAGGTAGGGGGGTTGCAGCACTTAAGTGTCTACAACCAAGCTGGGACATAGATATGTGATTACAACACTTAACAGAGCACTTAGCCAACAATATGCATTAGATTATGATTCTTATTCAAATCATAGTTTAAACCCTAAGTACATAACAACACAGTAATAATAAGATCAAACAGTTCAAACTATTTATCACATAGCATTAACTCAAATATAGCATGCATTCACATCCTTAAGCACTAATCTACAACATAATATGCATTCATTTTACATAACATCAACGACGCTAAGCAAATAATCACATAAACAACATCGCACAAATCATATCAAGACACCGAATATACGTGGTTCACCCTAGTGTGGGGCTACGTCCACCAACTTCTTATTCTTTCTCTTTATTAGTCTCCAATATTCTTACATTCATCTACTCCTGTGCACAAAGACATGGATCCTAACTCCTCAGAGGACAAGAGATCTGCGAGTTGCACACCAGATCCTCCTTCCCAAAACTAGGTCAAGTAACAAAGCCAACTTCTACATAGTCTGTTCACACAAATCCTTACTTTACACAACCAGATTGCACAAAGCAACTTACAATCTTTTGCACTAAGCCAAACATACTCTTTGCACATGACCAACACTACTCACATTTCTTGCACTAAGCACATCACTTTCTATATTACATTCCTCCCTATATATACTTTTACATCCCTTAAAACAAGGCCTAAACATGGGTAAACCCATCGGTCGACATCCCAAGAACCTAATACAAAAACCCTAATGAACCCCTTGTTGGGTTCACAAAACAAGTGATATCCTGTGATCTTTGCTTCACCTGGGAACTCCATCTTCGACTAGCTTGTCGAAGTCCCAAAAGTGGTCAAACACGACCAATGTTTTCTCAAAACTTGTTCAAGGGCCAACAAGCCCCCAACACTCACCTGTGACTCATCCCAAGTCACTCAGATCTAGGCAGTGCTGCTTCAAAGGCCTCGAGCTTATCTTGAGTTGCCTCAACTTGCTACTTCACTAGATTCTCTTGATCGGTGAACTCCTGAATTACTTTCTCTGTAACAGGACCTTCTAGGCGTTGTTCCATTGTCGTAACTACTTGGTCTAGTTGCGAGCCTTGGCCCCCAATCTCTTCAAAAAGAATGCAAGCTTCGTCCTGCACCAGCTGGAGTATTTGTGCCACCTCCATGACTTTTCTCTGAATGGAAGTAACCTGCTACTAGACTATGTGTTGTTCCTATGATCGCTTAATTTCCTCAACTGTAGTAAGCAGCTTCATCTATGCTTGCATGGTGGATGCTTGTTGCTTTGCCTCTTGGAGTTGTGCTTTCATTTTCTTTAGCTCTGGATATTCTGCAAGGTGCTCATAGGTCTACACACTTCAATCACTCAGTTGGTTACACTCTAAGGTGAGTTCCATGATTCTTTCTGTTGTGCTTTTGGAGATTTCTTCCCTATGATTGCGCACTTATTGCAGAGTGCTCGACATTGCTTGGATTTATAGCTCCATTACTCTTGCTTGAAGCTATTAAATGGCTTCAATGAGATTCCCCACTTGTACCTCGACTGACTCCTCTTCCTCTTATGCCAATCCCGATACAGAGCAAATTTCTTTCGTCACTTCTTCTTTAACCACAGTCTGCTCTACGAGTAGTTGGTCTTTTTCTTTCTGCATCATTGCTTTGTCCTCCTCGAACATTGCCTGAATTTCATCTTTCTCCTTCTGTGTAGCTCAAATTTTCTCTAAGACCTCCTCTTTTTCTTGCTTCCAGGCTTCTGTAGCCTGCTCCTTTTCTTCTTGGGCTCAACGAAGTCGAGCATTTGTTGCATCTGGCAATCTTCATAATTGGGTGAGCTCGTCCCCCAATTCTGAAATTTTTGTTGAAGGAGGTGCAATAGGTATTGCATGGCTCGAATGGATAGCTTGTTGTGTGTCTTTGAGATCCTTCTCTATTCTATGATACAATGATTCTTGATTTTCTTCATGTCTCTGCAGGATATGCTCTAAGGTGTCCTCCATGGCTGCAATAATGAGATTGAAATAATCCACTGTGAGCACATTCTTCGACTGAGGCTTATTGGCTTGGGTCTTCTTTCATGCTGAGGGTTTCTATGGGGAAACCTTCCTTTTCTTCGATGTTTCAGCCTCTATAGAGGGATCCTTTGGTGGTGTAACTTTTCCTTTGTCTTTATTTTCTCCCTCTTCCCCTCCTTCTTCTTGTTTCACTTCATCTCCTTCTCCTCCTGCAGGTGAGTCATGCCTACTTTCCTCTGATGTGTTGCCCTCCTCATCGGTTTCTATGTTCTGCACTTCCACCTTTTTCTTCTTTTTCTTCGCACTAGTCTATCCATCATGTTCGACCTAGGTGACCAAGGGAATTCTGATGATGTCGGTGTCGAAGAGTTCTGCATTTTCCATCGGTACAAGGAACTTTGTTGTTCATTATTTGGTGATCTCTTCCATATCTTCGTCGGTCAACTTGTAATAGGACTTCAAATCCTCCTTACTTTCATCCCTGTGCGTAGTGATGTAGATGAAGTGTTGATCTATAGGAAACTTCGCTAGTGGCCTGTACTGATGCAAAGTGTTGAGTGTCATCTGTGGGAATGCTTCAATATCATGCTTCAGTTGTAGGTAGTAAGCATGGAACACCACGTTCGATTTCCACTGCTTCACCATATCATTTGTATACCACAAGGTGGAGAACCTTGCGTCCAACGACTCTGATGTCTCGACTTCCAGGAAGGCTTATCCTTCTGACATTTCCCAGGCAAAAAATGTGATCAATACCAGTAGCCAACTAAAAGGAAACTCATATCCCTAATCTTGCACTTCGCGACAGTCCTTGTTCAAATTGTTGATGAGGTAACTCGCCTAGTTCATTTGCATGCCTTCTACGCACTTCCCTGCGAGGTCTACGACAAATCCAGTGACCTGCGTTGGATGGTTCTTTCTGATGAGATTACAAGCTATAAGTTGATAGGCTAGGTGCACTACGCCATCCTGGATGGAGGCTAACTTGTATCCTCACTTTCCCTTTTCTACATCGTCGTAGTCTTCCTTTATGCGTTGTGCGAGGGAGCGATTTGCATCCTTTCCTGGATAGAACTATTGAGGATCTGGTCCCTGCATGCTTAGTCCTATGATGAGATGGATCAATGTCAAATCTACAATGACGCTCTTGTCAAGCCACAAATGCCCTCCATGGTAGCACAACAAAAGGAGTTTAACGCAAGCGTTAACCTCCTGATGTCAGCCAAAGTGGGGGATATTCATTACATTCAAGATCGTTGACTGAGAGAGCTCCTTTATCCATGGCTTGGATAATATGCATTGCTTCTTCCCAGTCGTATTCATCAAATATCGATGCGGCGCGAGCATCGTATAGTTCTTCCTATCTCCGAGGTTGAAGTTGTTCTTCTTCAACACTGGGATATGTCCTAACTAGGGTCCAACTATGTGTATCCCCTTCGGGATGTACGCAGTGATCAGCGTGTACTCAAAGTCACACGGGATACTGTTGCAGTTCATCATGCCAGCCAAAGGCGGTATGTACTCTGACAAGATCGACGGGATCTACTTTTCCTTAGCGATATCATCACGGTGCTTGCTTCGCTTCTCTGTCGCAGTTAAGCTAGAATGGCATGCAGTCGAAGAGGATGCTTGCAATCCCCCAGTCGAGGACACCTGCAATCCTACATACATGACTCTCTCAGCCATGAGATCAACGAGAATCTCCTCCACTGACTTTTCTAACGTGTTATGTTCACCCAACATTCAAACTCGTAATCAATTAACTTAGGTAGGTGAGTTGACAAGCAAGGTAATCACACAGATGGTGAGGCCTAGAAAGAACAGTTCGGTATAAAATTGATTCTCTGCTAGCTCGGATATCACGGTTGGAAAAAAGTGGTTCCGACACAGTGTTTGATGGGTTAAATAAGAAACGTCGTAACAGATTCCCCCAATAGGTAGGAGTGCCTCAATCAATATGAATCCATTTGTTATGGCGCGGTCTCAATGGTCCTACTATGGTATTTCAGGCAATAATTGTGTTTCTGTCTATTTTGGAGCATCATTCTAACAGTCGGGGCACCTCCAATGGTCATATAGCTTCATCGTGGTGAAGTCCCATTCTGCGTTGTTCTGTTATTCTGGCGAAGTTCAAGTTCTGCAGATCTACCTCCTTCGAAGTATTTTCTAGAATTCCCATAGTTTTTCTAACTTGAATTTCTTCTTACTGAGCTTCCTTGCCTTCCTTTATGTGATCTGAGTCTCTAGATTCCTCTTTCCATTCTTATTCTTATCTCTTCTTAGCATGGTAACTTCACACTGTTGATGTTCTTTCAAAGGGTTCAAAGGCAATACCTATTTTCTAACTAGGTCCTGGGTGGACATACTTTCTTCTTGCATGGATAGGTCCTTCAACCCTTCTTGCGGTCTTTCAAAGTTGACAGCTACTTCGCTTTCATTCTGCTGCTTCGACTCAACTTATCGTTCTTCTATAAGTCAATATATTCTTTTAGCTATGGAATCCCTTAGTTCTTGCTTTTTCTTTTATGTATCTTCCTCCTATTCTTGCCTTCTGATCAGATCTTTCTCAATCCAAGTATTTCCTAATAAAAGTGGGAAAGGGGCGTTGTACTCAACAAACCTAATAACTTCAAAGTCCTCCTCTGTTGACGTTTTATGAGCAATCATAGGGATATTAGTAACTTTTCCACATAGGGTTATCATATTTCCTTTAAATAATCCTATCCTTCCCAATGATGGTATCATAACAGGCTTTCTCAAAATTTCCCAAGTGATTTATGGCATAATATTCACATGTGTTTCTTCATCTAATACACAGTTTATGTCGAAGTCTTCTATTCTTGTAACTATGCGTTGTTTTTCTTTCAGGATCTCTGGTAAACTGATGTCTCTGTGCTCACACATTTCTTCTTTTAACTGTATTAACATGGTCTGAGCTTTCTCTTTATGACTCTTTAGCATATCCTTAGTCTCTTGACCTTATTTATAGTTTTCTTGTCTCTTGTTCAACTTTTCAACTTTAGCAATCATTTTTGGGCAATCCTCAACCTCATGACCAATAGATTTACATCAAAGACAAATAGGACTTGTACCAGGGCATTCATTGGCAACATGTCCCGATCTTCTGCAATTATAACATAGTGTCAATCCTCTCTTTCTTTTAAACGATCCCCATTCCTTCATGTATTGTGCACTGGCATCACATTGTTGTACCTGTAATCTGCAAAAGTTCTTTCTAGGTTCCTGCATCCATTAATTAGTCCAAAAATTCTTTTTATGCATAGTAATAACATATCTCTCTCTATGTCTATCAGATTTATTCAGATCAAATTTTTCTTCTAATTGTGCCCTAGTTTCCAGACTAGGGTAAAATCTATTAAACATACCTAGATTCATACTTTCAAAAAAAAAATTCCACTTATCTTACTTCTATGAGAGAAAAAAGATTTAAGATCATACCTCTTTTCTTCAGATCTGGTTCCTTTCTTAGCACAGAGCTTCACAAGTCAAGTAGAATACTACGCACTACAACAACATATATGCGTACAGATCTTTCTCTTCTCTTCAGTTCCCAACAATCACAGTTTCAGGTCCTGACAACGAAACCATTTGTTGGCACGGGGGCAGACCCAGGGTTCAACGCTTCAACAACACACCAACAAAACCCTAAATACCGACCCTTTTGGAAACACCTGCGAAGCAAATGAAGTCTCACCCAAGGTAGAGGCAGGGGGGTTGCAGGACTCAAGTGTCTACAAGCAAGATGGGACACAAATCTATGATTACAACACTTAACAGAGCACTTAGCCAACAATATGCATTAGATTATGATTCTTAATCACGTCGCAGTTTAAACCCTAAGTATAGAACAACGTAGTAATAATCAGATCAAACACTTCCAACCAATTAGCACATAGCATTAACTCAGATCTAGCATTCATTCACATCCTTAACCACTAATCTACAACATCATATGCATTCATTATACATAACATCAAAAACGCTAAGAAAATAATCACATAAGAAACATTGCACAAAGCATATCAAGACACTGGATATACATGGTTCACCCCAGTGTGGGGATACATCCACCAACTTCTTATTCTTTCTCTTTATTAGTCTCCAATCTTCTTACATTCATTTGTTCCTGTGCACAAAGCCACAGAGCCTAACTCCTTAGAGGATAGAATATCTGCGAGTTGCGCACTAGATCCTCCTTCCCAAAACTAGGTCAAGGCACAGAGTCAACTCCTACACAATATGTTTGCACAAAGCCTTACTTTACACAACCAGATTGCACAAAGTAACTTACAATATCTTGCACTAAGCCAAACATACTCTTTTCACATAGCCAACACTACTTACATTGCTTTCACTAAGAACATCACTTTATATATTACATTCCTCCCTATATATACTTTTACATCCCTTACAACAAGGCCTAAACATGGGTAAATCCATGGGCCGAAATCCTAAAACCCTAATACAAAAACCCTAATGAACCCCTTGTTGGGTCCACAAAACAAGTGAGATCCCATGATCTATGCTTCATCTGGGTACCCCATCTTCGACCAGCCTGTCGAAGTCCCAAAAGTTGTCAAACACGACCGATGTTTCCTCAAAACCTAGTCAAGGGACAACATGCCTTGTTGGCCCTTGACCAAGTTTTGGGAGATACTTGGTCATGTTTGACCATTTTTGGGACTTCGACATCTTGTTGAAGATGGAGCACCAAACGAAGCAGAGATTGCAGAATCTCGGCCCACTTTTGGGTCCCTTTTGGGTTTTTGGGATAATGTAACGGGAACGGGATGTCGAACCATGGGCTTTGCCCATGTGTAGGCCTATTTTGTATGTATAAATAAGTAATCTAGGTGATGTAAGAAGTATTACATCTATGTGATGGTAAATATTGCTATGTGCAAGTGATCTATGTGATTGAGTAGGCTTTGTGCATACTGTTGAACTTGCAGTGTTAATTGCAAGTGTTTGTAAGAGACTGGGTGCTCAGATACCTGGGGAAGGAGTATCTAGCAAGGTGTGAAGATATCCTATCCTATGTAGAGTAGGGTTTTGGTGGCTTTGTTCTTGTAACCTATTTGATTGAAGACAATAAAGAAGAAGAGTTGGTGGACATAGCCCGAGGGTGGGGGTGAACCATGTAAATATGTGTTTTATGCTTTGTGCTTCGACTTGATGTGTTTATCCCTTCTTTAGCTAAGTGCTTTGATATATTTAGATAGATATACTTATTCTTTGTTCTTCTTAGAGGTGTGTGAATGTTAGATCTGACATGTATGAATATGTTTAGTGCTGATCTACCAGATCTGATCTTTTTTACTATTGCTAAGTGTTGAAATACCTTAGATCTAAGTGAATGTTGCGATGCTCTGTGCTATCTGTGAAGTATAATAAGGGTTGAATATTGATGAATGATCGATGCTAAGTTCTTTTTAAGTGATATAATCACATACCTGTGTCCCAAATAAGGTGGCAGACACTTGAGTCTTGCAACCACCCCTGCCTCTACCTCAGGTGAGACTTCATCTGCTTCGCAGGTGTTGCCAAAAGGGTCGATAGTTAGGGTTTTATTGGTGCGCTCTTCTAGCGTTGAACCATGGGTCTTCCACTGTGCCAAAAAATGGTTCCATTGTTGGGACCTGAAACTGTGATTGTTGGGAACTAAAGAAGAAGAAGCTTTGTGAAAATATTCGATCTGAAACCGTGGAAGCTTTGTGCATAGATCTGTTGCTCTAGTGCACAACATCCTACTTGAACTATGAAGCTTTGTGCCAAGAAAGAAAGGTCAGATATGCAAGAAATGAGGTTGATATTGAAGAAAAGAAGAAATATTTGAATTCTTTGTGCTCTCAGAAAGGTAAAAGTGGAATTTTCTGATTAAAAGAGGTAAGATCTATAAGCTCTGTGCTCTGATAAAGGTAAGAATAGTTAAAAGTTCTAGATATAAAAGATTTGTACTCTGTAAAAGTAAGATAAGTGGATTTTTTTGTTTCTAAAGCATGGATCTAGGTATGTTTGATAGATTCGGTCCTAGCTTAAAAACTAGGTCATTAATAGATGAAAGAAGGTTTGATATAAATAGATTTGATAAGAATAGTGATAGATATGTTATACCTATGCATAGAAAGAATGTTTGGACTAACAAATGGATGCAATATCCTAGAAAGAATTTTTTGCAGGTTAGATCCTATAATCCTAGTGCAAAGTACAGAAGAGGTTGGGGATCATTTAAAAGAAAGAGAGGATTAACCCTATGTTACAGTTGCAGAAAACTGGAACATCTAGCTAAGGAATGCCCTAGTGGAAGGCCTAGTTGTATTTGTTGTAAATCTCTAGACCATAAAGTATTGGATTTCCCCAGAATGATTGCTAATCTTGAAGAAATGAATCTAAACCAAGAGGTAGATCCAAAAATAGTAGAACCCCATAAAGAATCAGTGAAAGTATTGCTACAGATGAAAGAAACCTTGAATGACCACCGACGTGTTAGGTTATCAGAGATTTTTAAAGAAAAAGAATGCATCGAAGTAAGAATAGGGGATTTCGGCATTGATTGTGTTTTGGATAAGGAAACATAGATGAATATCATGACAGAGAGAACTTGGGAAGCTATAGGGAGGCCTACTATGATTCCTTCATTAGGAGGAATAGGACTATTCAGAGGAAAATTGGTAAACCTATGTGGAAAGCTCACTCAGATATCTATGAATGTCAATGGAACTTCGACTGAAGAAGATTTTGAGATTATTAAATTTATTGAGGATAGCGCCTCGTTTACCATGTTATTGGGAAAACCATGGATTGATAGAGATCAAGCTAGATGAAAGGAAGAAGAAGAAGTTTTGGAACAACAGAAACAAGAGTTACAAGAATTCATGACCAGGAGGATCACACAGTTGATTGAAGAATAAGAGAACAGATCGAAGCTATTTCACACTAGAGGCCCTGATGTCATGGCTACAAGAACATTGGAAGACCCCCAGAATATTGAAGTACCTATCCCAGACAAAGAAGAAATATTACCCCTGAGTCCTAGGAAAGAACCTCAACAGCACACAGTGACTATGCTAAAAGAAGATAGGAATCAGAATGAAAAAGATAGACTGAGTTGAAGATTACTGGAAAGAAGGCTAGAAAGATAAGTAAGAAGAGGGATAAGATTGAAAATTTACAAAAGGCCCCAGAGGGGGCATCACAGAAAGAAAACTTGTAGAATGGGAGCTTCGCCGAGATATCAGAACAATGACATAGGTCACTTCGTCGTGGCGAAGCAATATAGCCATTGGGGATGATATATCTGTTCGAATGATGCTATGAATGGTTCAAAAAACATTTATGGCTCACCACCTGACCGTTGGACTATGCCATAACAGACATAACAAGATTTAATGAAGCCTCATACCCGTTGCAAGCAATCTGTTGCTGAGTTTCCTATTTACCCCGTCACACCATGCATGAAGAACACTTTTGCCAAATTGATAATTTGAGCTCGCAAACTTGGTTAAGATTATCCAATGATCATTACGCCCTTACTTTCCATCTTATTTACATGTCTACATTACTTCGTGAACCTGATATTATTAACCCCGAGCGCGTATGTCTGAAGAGCTTAGCACACTTGAA